>ML994168.1:0-34948 GCA_010093945.1 Delitschia confertaspora ATCC 74209 | reverse complement strand
GAGGGGGGATGGGTGAATGGGGGCCAGAATAGCCGGTCTGAATGAGAAATTCATCAGAGGGGGGTGATTTGTATGCGGTCCTGGTCGACCGCGTGCCGTATATTCGTATATTTCGACTAACCAGGCAGAATTCCCCCTGTAATCACCAATAACGAGATTGTCTTTCTAGAAAATAAGGTTAATTGATTAAGGTTTCTGGAGGGTCGGAGGTATAGTAGCGAAATGTTTTTGGGAACATCAAGCAGCTTTGTCGACGTGCGAGAATATATCTGCATTATTCTCATAGCATCATGTGTATACCATGGTACAGAGTATATTTGCTTTTGCCCAGTTTGGCTTGGGCCAGGCTCCCCTATGATCGACGGCCCAATACGGGAGGCAACCCGCATGCGATGTCGAATCAGGCTTTGACAAGGAGAGTTGTTGGTGGTAGAGGTTCCGGTGCGGTGGTGAGCCCTTGCAGTCGAGCACGCACGCTCTTCGTCATTGTTTGCTAAGCGACTGAAGCGGAGGATCTTGAATACATAAATACGAGGTCAGAGGCAAGTGGGAACTCCAATACGAGATGTGGAGCTCACCATGTTGGGGGCTGCACTCAAGATGATGCGGACAGTACCCGAGTATAGCTGAAGGAGGAGGGGGATAGCACATGATGATGAGGAGAAGTGGATATACATGAAGTTTTGAGTTCTAATGTTCTAATATTCTACAGCTCAAACGGAAAACAATCAATGATGAGGGGAGGGGGGGGGAGGGCGAGTGGAAAAGAAATTACTGTGGTTTAACTTATATGTAATCTGGGGATTCCATCACCAGCATGAAGCTGGGGAAAGGCTGCGAACGAGAGATGAGCGGGGTCGGTGCTTTTTTTTGCGGGGCAAGGGGAGAACGTGACCTGTCAGTCCGTTCACCAACCATTTCCTTTGACCATTTCGTGAGCATTTTTGAGCTTTCCCCCATCTCTCCGCTGTCCCCCATTTCACCACTATCCCCCATTTCACCACTGTCCCCCATTTCACCGCTGTTCCCCCTCCCCCCTCCTCTCCTTCCCCCTCCTCCCCTCCCACCCCCCCCCCACCCCCCCATCTCTCCGCTGTCTCCATCTCTCCGCTGTCTCTCCGCTGTCTCTCCGCTGTCTCTCCCCCGTCTCTCCGCTATTCCCTCATGTATACAACGGCTGCTCTTTTAAAGTCGTAATAATAAAACAGTGCAACTACTCTAATCGCCGACTCTTGGTATATAGCTTATACATACAGGTCACGGAGTAGATGTTAGAGAGGCTTGCAGCTATTGCTCGCGTCTGAGTAATGCGGACCGGGTCGAGAATCTCAAGCTTTTTGCAGCCATGTTGCTATGTGGGGTTGGGTGGCTTTGTCGCAAAAGCAAGTGCTCTGGTTGGTTAGGCCGACCTCGGTGTCCTTTGCTGCTATATACGCCCCCCGACAAACACCCCCAGCATTTCGCGACTTTTTTGCAAGTACACATCCACACTACCGTCCGCCCACACGCCCCCTCCCCCCCCCCCCCCCCCCCCCCCCCCCCCCCCCCGAACCCTCTCCTGCACAATTACATACCTCCTCCTCCCTACCTACCCAGTCTCTCCGTACAACCGTACCCCAAGGCCGTGGCTCGACTTCCACTTCTTCAAGACGCCTGGCTGAAGGTTCTGTTCTCTTAACAATTTTCTGCTACCACTCTGCATCAGCTCTCCTTCTTTGTGGACCCCCCCCCCCCCGTCCTTCAACCATTCTACCATCCCTCCTATCCCGGTCCTCAACCCTCCCGCTCATCTCTTCTCATAACCTTAGGCCCTTTACATATCGCAAACCTTATACGCACTTCCCTATCTTACTCTAGTCTCATCTACACTCTGCTGCCAAAGAGGCTTGACATCCTTTTAAGCCTTGTCCCTACTCCTCCGATCGTCGCTCCTAAGGCCTGCACGTAGCCGTATACCTCCGTTTATCAAAAACCCCCCCTCCTCTCCAAACAAGCTTACTTTCGCCATGCTGACAACGATCGTCTGCCCGCAGACATGATCTTTTTTGCACACAACCTACCTCGCCTCGCTCCTTGTCATCTACACTCTCCCCTCCGGACTTCCTCCAGCCTCACACTGTCTTGAAAGATTGGAATACGTTGGAATACGTTGGAATACGTTGGAATACGTTGGAATACGTTGGAAGAGGGTCGGAATACGTGGAAATAGGTCGGAATACGTCGGAATACGTCGGAATGACCGCGACAACCATGGCCGCACCCTACCAGCACAACTCCGAATCCGATCTTCAAAATGAGCTCACACTGAACGAATTCGGACTCTCCAACTTGCGCACTCAAAGGATGGACCCTCTCCTTTCCAGTCACTCACCAACCATGGCCGTGGGAAATAGTCCTACCATGATGACTTCATTCTCAGACTTCCCCGTCAATTTTCAACCACAGAATTTCATCAACAGCTATGAGCGTCCGCAGTCGACTGTAAAAACAAACTACCACAACTCCCGTGGTTCCGTTTCAAACCTGTCCGAAGACCCTATCTCCGGTATCTCCGCACGTCCCCACCGATTGAGCATTAGCAGCGGGGCAAATTTCAATCAAGACGACAATACAAGTCCGGAAAGTAGCGCGGCTCTGAATATGCTGGGAATTCGGGATACACTGGGCGATGGCGCCACATTGAGGAAACTGGATGGCAGTCCAAGCGGAGACGGCGTCGAGGATCCATCGTCGGCGAAAAAGGACAAAGATGGCAAGCAGGACCCTCCCCCCTGGAGTGAAATGAAGACCAAGGCCGGAAAAGAGCGGAAACGGTTGCCCTTGGCCTGTATCGCCTGTAGGAGGAAGAAGATTCGGTGCTCGGGAGAGAAACCAGCCTGCAAGCATTGCTTGAGGTCCCGGATACCCTGTGTGTACAAGGTCACTACCAGGAAGGCCGCGCCCCGGACAGACTACATGGCCATGTTGGACAAGAGGCTAAAGAGAATGGAGGATCGGGTGATCAAGCTGATTCCCAAGGATGCTTTCAGCAGCCTTTCAGGC
The DNA here is from genome assembly GCA_010093945.1 of Delitschia confertaspora ATCC 74209. Taxonomy (NCBI): domain Eukaryota; kingdom Fungi; phylum Ascomycota; class Dothideomycetes; order Pleosporales; family Delitschiaceae; genus Delitschia; species Delitschia confertaspora. The sequence goes on along the minus strand of ML994168.1, from coordinate 31,906 downwards.
GTTGGACGGTCGGTGGTAAAACCGGCGATTCCGGGAGCTGCTCCAAAAACACCTGCTTCGAAGAAGCGACCGGCTGAAGAGGCCTTCGGCGGAGAACTGGATGAATGGTCGAAAACCAAATCGGCCAATCCGGACCCATCGGTCACATCGCGAGCGCGGGACACGGACGAGGCAAGGCTGCTCACTGAAGGCGCCGAGAGTTTGCCTTCAAAGGAGATTCAGGAACACCTGGCGGAGATATATTTCGACTACGTCTACGGTCAGAGTTACCCACTGCTCCATAAGCCCAGCTTCATACGAAGATTAGCATCAGGGACAGTGCCGCCAGTTCTGACCTTGGCGATATGCGCAATATCGGCGAGGTTCTCCACCCACCCTGAATTAAGAACCGAGCCGGCTTTCCTGCGCGGGGACCAATGGGGAGAAAGAGCTCGCGAAATTGCTCTGAAAAGATACGATGCACCGAACATCACCATTTTAATAGTGTATCTGCTCCTCGGCCTGCATGAATTCGGTACATGTCAGGGCGGTCGAAGTTGGATGTTTGGCGGTATGGCGCAGCGCATGGCGTATGCTCTACAACTTCACAGAGAACTAGAGTTTGACCCAAGCAGCGGAGGAGAAGGAAGTGAGCGGAAACCGCTCAGTCTCATTGACAGAGAAATTCGGCGGCGCACCATGTGGTCGTGCTTTTTGATGGACCGGTTTAATTCGTCGGGAACGGACCGGCCGCTGTTCGTAAACGAGCAATATATCCAGGTCCAACTCCCAGTTAAAGAACATTTGTTTATTCACGAGATACCCGCGCCGACTGAGAATCTAGAGGGAAATGTGCCGAATCCTCTCCCACCCGACTCGGGCCGGTTGTCAAATCCGAGAGACAACATGGGCGTGGCGGCCTTCACGATCCGGCTGGTCTGTATATGGGGCAAACTCATCCAGTTCATGAACCTTGGCGGGAAAGAACGCGAAAGAGAACCAATGTGGTCGCCAAAGTCGTCATTCTTCGAGATTAAGAAGCTAATCAGGCACTTCAAAGAAACATTGCCGGAAAACTTACATTACGGCGAAGACAATCTAAAAACGCATGCTATTGAGAAGACTGCAAACCAGTTTTTGTACTTGCACATCTTATACCACCAGATCATCCTTTTCATGCACCGGTTCTCGTTGCCCTCTACCGCGGGGAGTCGACCTCCGAAGGATATGCCTCACGATTTTCTTACCGAATCCGCCCGGACAGCGCTGGATGCTGCGAATCAAATCTCGATACTGATTAACGAGGCGATGGATTACAAAGTAGTAGCGCCCTTTGCTGGGTACTCCGCCTTTTTCTCCAGCACGGTCCATGTGCATGGCATCTTCTCTAAGAACCCGAAACTCGAGGCCCAATCCAAGAAATATCTTGCCTATAACGTCAAATATCTCAGCAAAATGAAGAAGTACTGGGGCATGTTCCATTTCATTGCCGAGAATTTGAAAGAGTTATATCGACAGCATGCCGATGCCATGCTCAGAGGCCCAGCTGCAGCGAACGCGAAGAGTGGGAAGGCAAATATCTTCCAGTACGGGGACTGGTTTGACCAGTATCCGCACGGCGTCTCCAAGGTCGACTACGAAGACCCCGCTGAAGAAAACGCCAACGAACCAGGCACCGACGCTGTCCTTGGTCAAAAGTCGGACCTCCAAAGCGTCGAAGAGTTCTTCGCTTCTCTCTCACCCCCGTCAAGGGCGGACCAACAGCGCAAAATCGCAAAACGCAACAAAGCTAAATCCGCCTCCCAACCTGACGCTCCCCCCGGATTAGCAGGGCCTCACAATCTACCACACAGCGGCCAGATACCGCACCACGCCCATATCCAACCCCACCTCAACCACCTCTCTCTCGACCCCCTCCAAGACCATATGGATACCACGCCCCTCGACCAAATGTACTTCCAACAATCCGCCCCACACAATCCGCACCATCCCGCTTTCCTCCACACAGACTTCACGCACCAACAACAGCAGCAGCAGCAGCAGCAGCAGCAGCACCTACTCTCCACCTCTCCAACTGCCATGCTTACGCCACATCATAACCTTGACACCATCGCCTCACCGTTCCACCACCAACATCCCGGCTCAGCAACCCATCATTCCGGGTTCTGGAATCTCGATCCCGTTCATACGGGGAGTGGGTATTTCGCGGATCCTAGTACGGCGTGGTTTTTGCCGTTTAATATGGATCCGCCAACGCTGGGAGATGACGGGGGGGTTTTTGGGGGTGCTGGAGGTGGGGTCGAGGGGTATAATTTTGGACTTGCCGGCAGTGGGGGCGGGATTCCAACGGAGCTTTTGAATGGGCATGTGCGGGGGCAGCATCATAGAGGTGGTGGGAGTCAGGGGCGGAGTAGTGGGGGTTTGGATTTGGATTTGGAGGGTGGGGATATGAGAATGGGTCAGTGATGGTGTGGAGAAAGAGAAGAGCGAATAATGAAGAGAAAAAAAAATGATATAATCTATTAGTTTGGTGGGGAGAAGGATGTGGAAGATTACCCATTTTGTTTGCGGAGTTTGGAGATGGGTTTTGATGTGCAGATATCTCGGAGCCTTTTTATTGGGGTTGCGATTGGTTAGGGAGTGTATATAGACGTAGAAGGACCTGGTTTTGGCTTTGTATATATGGTTGGTTGGATACCTTAGTAAATACCGCGTCTTCCTGAGCTTGATTTGGGATTTCGTACTGATCTTGATTTCACTGAGAGCTCAACGGGGATATCTGTTTCTTGGAAATTCTTTGCTAAAATAACTTAGCAAAACTTAGATGACTCGCATGGCCCTGGCTAAGAAAAAAAAACCATTTACCTTAGTTCGTTCCGGAGCACAAAACCCCTATACCGATTTTCTATAAGTTATCCGGAGTAAAGTTACTAGGAATCAAAGCTGCGGCTTTTGCTCCTTTTCCTATCAGGATGTCTCCCTACTTATCTAGCGGAGTTTCGCTCTCCTGAATAGAATCCTGTCTCTTCTTACTTGAAACTAGGCTGGCTGGTTAGAACAACTCTTATCTAGTAGAAAAAGACGAAGAAAAATAAAAGGGGAGACGTTTGAAAGCACTACAAGGTCCTTCGTATATTCGTATATAGTAAAGCCCTTTTTTAGTCGCTTTACCAAAGAAAAATCTTCTCCCCTTACTTCTTCTCCACCCTCCCCCTCCCCAAACCAATTAAATTTACAATCACCATCGTCGATCCAAACCCGGACATCTAAAACCCGACTGGACAAGGACACATGTATCTCTCTTGACAGCCACGGATTCCCTCGCAGGAGCGTTTGCGAGATCTTCTACTGAGCAAACGATCGCTAAGACACAGCCTTTCTTTGCTGATTTTTTCTGCTCTCCTTTTACTTTGAAAACGCCGGGGAGTGAGCGTTTTGTCGCTGTATCATTGCTTGCTGCGGTGGCTTACCTAACAAAGCAAGTCTGTGGTAAGCTGTATGTAGCCCGACCTGGAGCGGAACCGTGGGTAAAGTCCAAGGAATTTACACAGAGAGGAGGTGGATAAATGCTCTCTGCAAAGACCTGTTAGAATACTTGCGGATAAGGCGTTCTTGCTTAGGGGAGGTTACGAAGAAATAGCAACTTACAAGCAAGCAGTCTACACTCCCAACGCTTGCGTCTCGCAAAAATTTAATCTTCTTGCATCCCAAAGATCCGGTCAAAGTGACCCGAGATAAAGATACTCGCTTTGTATTGATCCAATACTTCGAATAAAAAGAGCGACTTAAGACTCGAACAATAACAAAACAACAACACTCCAAAGGTCTTGAATTTTTCAACCACGCTGACATCCCCACAGGAATTACCTCACCTCACTTCACATCAGCCGTGACCTCCGCATGCCACCGGGGGTCGTGAATTTGGCAGCCTAGACGGCGCTTAAGAAGTCACAATCATCCCCTCAGCCATACCCTTTCTAGCAGCCTCGCCCTGCGCTTCAGTCGGATACACACCATAAGAGGAGTATGGCCTATAAATAATATTATTAGCCATCCTGATCCATCCTCGTCCCGGAACCTTCAAAGCCAGAGAATGGACGTACTTATAACTAGCATACCAAGCATCATTCCCCATCTCCGACCTCCCCTCCACATCCTGCATATCAACATTCATCCTTTTCTCCATCAATCCCTCATCCATCATACTCTCATCCATCATACTCTCATCCATCATACTCTTATCCATCATACTCTCATCCATCATATTCTCATCCATCATCCCCGCATCCGCCATATCCATCATATCCTCGTCCATCCCCTCAAGCAATACAAGGTCTGTCCGCTTTTCCCTTTCCATACCAGCCCATTGTCCATTCCTATTCTCCTTCGTATTTCCCTTCATCTTATTCAGGTGTGCGATTTGGCGGTCTCGCTTTTCAAACTGCATTTCCATCTCGCTCATCGTATTGATCGCAGCATTCGGCATAATGACCCTGGTATCGCTGATGTGCTTCTCCATATTGGCATCCATCTCGCTCATAGTATCGATCGCGGCATTCGGCATAATAACTCTGGTGTCAGGCATGCGCTTCTCTATATCGGTATTCGCGTTCGTGTTTTGGAGCATGGCGCTGCCTGTCATATCGTTGGGGTCCTCGGGCATCATCTCCTTGCGGTCCTCAGTCACCATTCGGTCGCGATTTTCAGCAGTGCCAGGGCCGAGCGGGGGATGCTCCCCCTCGGGGTAAGACTCGTAGGTGCCATAATTGCCGTAGTCGCCATAGCTTAAAAGGTGTGAGCGGTGTTCTCTAGGGGAATAATAAGATGTACGTACGTCTTGTAGGGACTGAGGGAGAGGGTTAGCATTGACTCGTAATCATGGGGGCCAGAAGGACACACGTGTAGCTTGAATAGCCTTTGCCGCCAACCCAGTTGTAAGCATCAATTTCGCTAGGCTATATATGTATTTTTTGAGCTTACGCTTTTCCATGTCCTTCGCTTCCTCTGGTATTAGGTTAACATATACAGACTTGAGAAGTTTTGGAGGTGGGCTCCTACCCCAAACACCATGCTGCATCGCCACCGATGACATGCCTTGCTCAGCCATATGCGCAACAGGCAGCGCGGTACTAGCTATCGCAAGCCCAGCGACCAGAACGAACGATTTGAGGGTCATGATGGCAAGGTGGGTGGACGGATGCGATGGGATAGGGAAGGGATAAGCGGTAGTAGTGACGAACGCTGTTGTCAGAGACCGTGATGTTCGAATAATGGAAAGGGCGCCACGATATATGTACAGATTCGAGGTGACGCAAAGTACATGGTGCCAGCAAGTAATCTCCATTTATTGAGCTGCCGCAATTCATCTCAATATTGGCGTTTTCTCAGACCTTATCCCCATAACGGGAAGTCGTTTCCAGTATAACGCAAGATGTGTCACCACGGTTAAAGAAAGACTTTCACAGAGCCATGTAGATAGGGCTGTCCGCACAGGGAGTCTGGATTATTGCCGCGTCGCGCATCCAGGCCAGGGGTAAGATTCGATCTAGACCATGCCAGAATGCAGATTCCGTTGAAGTTCGCGAGAAAGACGATTTGGAATGATTTCACGGCCACTAAGTTATGAACGGGCACCTGCGTCTGAGATGTCGATCCGTAGAAGTGCCTTGGACCAGTGATAATAGCTTAGGTAACGCGGATCGACCTGTTAAGGAAATAATAGCTCGCAGATATACGTCGTATATTGGTATACATGGCTGCCAGGTACACCATGCCAAACAAAACGAAACGTTGCATCTCATTGAGGTTTATCCGTGTTATTGATTGTGAGAATTGACAGCTCGGAGGAAGCCTCCCAGCACGACTTGGCCGTCATGGGGGCGGCAGAAACATATGATGGCAAGTCGTTGACCATACCTCTGTCAGTGCACATGACGTGCTACACTATTGATTTGCTGTGTTGATGGAGCTTCATCCGAACAGCCTAGATCGAGATGAAGCTGCTACTTGGAGAGGTAGCGGACCATAAAAGGAAATTAACAGAATGAACAGGGCGTACGGAAGCTTTTCCATAGCCGCTAGACGCGGCCAGGAAGTTGTCAACAACGGCATGAAAATAGATAATCCTGCTTCAAAATTTGCCAGGCTGAAAACTTTAAACGATGAACAGCAGTGGAAATGATTTGAGGGTCTCATTGATAGAATATGAGAAAGTGTTGCTGGGCTGGCGTTCATATCTGTAAGACAGTATTCTCTGTTGCACGAGCTCTGTTGTAAAGGTAGCCCGAAAGTTGGTGTGAGGGTGTTCCCGTGGGGCCAGGCACGGGCAACTGCAGCAATCAATGTGGAAGTACCGTCCTGTTGACATGTTACCCATTGCGCCACGCCTGCGCAGAGACTGTGGCCAGGATGTGGATACAGGAGGGGGAAAGACAAAGTTTGAATGGTGAAGAAGTATCCTACTCATAATTTTGCATCCTCTCTCCCAAGCTTATTGAGGCATCAACTTCGCCATGTTCGTACGATTCTTTCGGAGACCTACCAAGTTCCGTCTCGCGCCTCAAAATCCCGCGCCTCAAAAGGAGGATAGCGAGGCACTGCTGGGTCCATCTCTAGCAATTGACTTCACCGCGAAAGACGAGGTGCCTCGCCATCGCGATGGGAGCCGATGTACGGGTATCATCACAATCTTGCTCTGCGGGACCCTTACGATCAGCCTCATCCTTTGGGTCGGCCTTCGATGGATTGGCGGTCACGTAGTCTTTGATGCAGACCGGTTCTGCATCGACCATACATCGCAGTATTGTAAGCGGAGGACTCCTCAGGGATGAAACTGGACTAACTTGGTCGCAGCGCCGGTGAGGAAGGAAGTCGATCCGCACTGGAGCGTGGTTCGATTCAATGGCTCGTTGCTCAAAGCCAACGTTTTTCGACAAGACGCCGGGCCTGAGGTGGATGCGGCATGGGAGTCTTTAGGCATAAGCTGTATGTCCTAGAGTGTCGTATGAGCTGCCAAAGGGTTAACAAGGGTTTCAGACCGCAGTGTCGTCATTCCGGAGAGCGAGGCCGAAAGGACAGGCCTTTTGCCAGATCAAGTCAAAATCAGCCAGTCGTACGGAGGTGGTTATCCCGCAAATGTGGAAGGCCTGCACCATCTCCATTGCCTTGTAAGCATTCGCTTTTCCGCTGCGCTAAGGTATGCTGACACCATGAAGGATCTTATGCGGAAGGCGCTGTGGTGGAATTATGACCACTATCATGCGAAGGGCGAGGGTGCATTCATAAACAGCGATTATGTGGTCAAATATCACGTAACCCACTGCATGGACATTATTCGGCAACAACTTATGTGTACGCTCGACATTGGCGTGCTCGGTCAGGTATGGTATCAGCCAGAAGGCGAAGAAAGAGCGACCCCGTACGTTGATTTCAACACCCAACATACGTGCCGGGATTTTGAGGCGATTCGGAAGTGGGCGGAAATGCGTCAGCTCCCGCTTGAAACCATGGTGGATATGAGTAAGTTCTACGAAAAGCCGAAGCCTGGGGATAAGATCTATACGGAGCTTCCGTGAGACGACAACCATAGGGCTATGAACATTAGCAATTGACGGGTTGATGGTAGAGACAAGGACATACCTAAAAGACCTGATACCATAAGGTATTGGGAAAAAGAAGGTGCAGATGTGGTTGTCATCACCGCATTGGTGTACAGCTCAATTTTGCCTCGGTTTCACAACCCCATCGTGCACTATGTAATAGACAACCGTGCTATCCGCATCCACCGTGGCAAGAACGAGTCGTTTTGTTGTTCTCCATTTATTCACCTTTGTTTCCCCCTCATCGGCAGACTCAGGTGCCGCAGGTACCATATCAATGCCATTGAAAACTTCACTCAGCCGGTTCAGTGTCCACTTCTCGCTCAACCGAGTGGGCAGTATCCATTCCCTCTCCGGCTCGGGCTTGAAATCCAAGCCAGCGTCATCTTCTCCGTCTTTGCTAGCAGCTTTCCTGCGCTTCTCGGCTTCCTTGAGCAGGTGGATTTGCTCTTCTGGATGGACGTAAAGGCGCTGTGCGGGTAATCCAGAGAGTAGAGGACGAGGAAGAGGCTTATTTGTGATTGGAGAATGCGTATGAAGGCGAAGGGCCGTCCAAGAGTGCTGGTACTGGAGGTTATGCTGGATTTGGAAGGCCAGAGTGAGTAGTTCTGCGGGGTGAGTCGTCTGTAACAGCTTCGGGTCGGAGAGGAGTGTTTGTAAGGGTGATGGTGAAACAGTGGAAATGGTTGAGAGCATATCCATGGCTTTTCTCTGTTCCCTTTTTCTTGCTTTTGGCGTGGATAAGAGATCAATTGGGCAGATTGGTGTTGATGGTGGTGACGCGGGGGACTGAGCAGCCGCTTGTGGAAGGTTGCAAAGTGATCGCCGCTAGGCCCGATTACATTTTCTCCAGTCACGAGCTTGGCGGCGGTGACAGCCCTCAGCAACTGCTCAAAAGGCGGAGCTACTGACAAGTTTTGTCTTAGATAAAGAGCTACATTCAAAAATCAAACTAAAAATCCTTCCGAAAACACTCTGCATTCAGCCTTCGTGACTGCATCTGCCATCTATTCAACATGTTCACTCCATTCTTGGCACCAGCTGCCCTGCTTCTCGCTAGCATCATCTTCCCGATCGTTGCCCTCAGTCAGGCAACCACTGAGGCTGGCATGACGATTCAAACATCGCTTCCTACGATTCTTCTTCCTTCGTCCTGTTCGTCAACATGTTTGATAGCTGGTGCCTCCTGTCTTGAATGTATGACCCCCAATTGTATATGCCCCCAGTTGTCCCGTAGTAGTAACTTGGAGTCTAGGCGAAACAGTGACATCGCTCGTGGTTGCCACGTCGTCTGAAGGAGTGATGAGTATCCTTCCAATTACCACTGGCAGTCTTTCTCCAACTCTCGCCTTGGGACCTCCGAGCACTACCATGTCTTCTGGTGCTGCTTCTACTAGCAGCTCACTCAGTAGTTCGGCCTCTTCAAGCGCCTTGACAACGACTTCTCGACCAGCCCAGTTGTCGGCCTCCCCTGGCGGACCTCAATCTACTGGTGACAGCAGCTCGGTTATAGTTCAAACCCAGTTGGCTGTATTGGCTGTCATGTTGGGATTTGCTTGGACCCTGCTTTGACGAATTGACCAAAGAACAGGCTCTGAGTCCTGAACATATGAAGTTATGACCGAGTCATGTTCGAGGAGGCTTTCCCTGGAAATCGATACATTGAGTTCATCTGGTACCGCCCTCTGTAATGAGAAGCCACTGGAATAAGTAGAACCCTCAATTCAATTCTTTCGCATATATGCTTGCTGTTGCGATTCACTTTTATGTGATGAGCGAGCCTGAAAGGGGCTAGTCTTGCTGTCCCTGCTTTGCGGAGGCGGGCCGAGCTTCTGCAACCCCAGGGGCACATCGGGCCCAGATCTCGCGTTGAATTGTCGCAAACCATCCTATCCATCTGACTTTCGAGCACGCTTAGAACAAGATTCTTGCCATTGTGGCGCAGTAACCTTTCTATTGTATATTCACGAGGATCTATAATATCAAAACTTCTTGCTCAGCCGCAATCCCTTAGCGAGTACGCGCCAGCTTGGTCGTGACGTGTGCGATCGCCCGCATGTGAATCTTGGAAGGACGGTGGGAGACGGGAACTCCTTCGCGACAGCAACAATCTCTCTTCACTCACACCTCCCCCCACTAACCCATGTACTAGTACAAGCGTAGTCTGCGTTGCTTATACTCCTATTTACATCCAGGGACTCACAATGGCACCACCAAACCCAGTCGGGCCGGCCAGCACGCCATTGCCTCAACTCGACACAGCTCACACCACCCAACCCTCACGACCATCCCCTACAAGCGCAGATTCGAGAACGTCACCTACTCGGTTACATCGTAATGACCGTACCTCTACGAATGCCTCCTCAACGTCAGTAACTAGCCGTCTCCGGTCGGCTAGTTTAAAGCTCATTGAAGCCACTCCTCCTCCTGGCATGTGGGCTGCAACCAGTCACGCTGCATCGAAAGCTCCATCGCTCTCAGAAATCCGCAAAGGATCTTTCAGCACATTCGGCTGGAACCACGAAAGACAAAGGATGGAGCGACAAGGCAGCGGAAGTGAAAACGGGGGGAAAAGATCCGGTCCCTCAAGAAGTTCGACATGGAGCGGAGATGCAAGCCCACCCGAAAACGAAGCAGGGCGGCCAAACTTGGGCAAGGAGAAGCACACTGACTCTTCAGGAATATCAGCCTCTATGGGGACAGAACCGTTCCCAGCCCTGACTGAGGAAGAAATGACCCTGGCGCCGACAACAAGCACTATACAAGAAAAAGGGCCTGTCGCCAAGTACAGTGAAGAAGTGGAGGACAAAGTCGTGGTCGTTGATCCGGCAGGAAAGGCAAACTCAGAAGCTTTTGAACAAGTGGAACAAGTACCTTTACAGCAACCAAACGGCAAAGACATTCCGGTACGTACTATGTCCTTCCTTTCTTCCCGAAAGTCCTCTCAATTACGATTGTCTCTTCTCTCTTCCCCCCCATTGACCGCCGCGTCTTTTAACATTCCCTTACTAGTATCCCAACGGCTACATCCCTCCTCCTAAACTTCCATGGAAGACCAGCACCATGATCGGCCTCAAAGCTTTCTCGAAATGGGTCATGACACCATCAGGGTTCCTAATAACCCTTTACGGGCTCAATGTCGTCGCTTGGGGCGGCATGCTCTTCCTTCTCCTCTGCAATGCAGCGCCTGCCATGTGTCGCCCAGACTGCAACGATATCCAATCACCCAGGAGGATATGGATTGAAATCGATTCCCAGATTCTAAACGCTCTTTTCTGTGTGACAGGATTCGGACTTGCGCCTTGGAGATTCCGGGATCTATACTGGTGGGGATGCTGGAGGCTTGGTGGCCATCAGCGTAAAGAAACGGGCCTCAGGAGGCTGGCGGGTATTCATCGAGGCTGGTTCCGGTTGCCAGGCTCGGACAAGCTGGAGGAACACGCATCTGCCGAAACAGAGAGCCCTGATAACCCCGTGGTCCCCATTCCTCTTTCGAAAATCCCGGACCCTCCGCCCACTGGCTTCCGAGCAGCACCGACGAAGCTATGGAAAATGGACTTCGTGGTCTGGATGAATATGTGGAATACTTTCTTTCAGGTCGTCCTCTGCTTCTACATGTACCACTACAATCGATATGACCGGCCATCTTGGGCGACTGGACTGTTTGTTGCGCTCGGTTGCATTGTTGCAGGTTTAGGTGGGATTATGATGTATATTGAGGGCAAGGCTGTCAAAAAGATCGAAGGAGTTCCTGCCGGAAAACCCGAGAACCCTACCGGAGATGTGGAGATGGGTGACGGTCCGGGACCACAAACTGTTTCGAATGGAAGGACGAAGACATGAGCATGTGTGATGAAGCGGAACATGCTGGAGACGAACTGGATACCCCGTATTTTATTGGACGCAATGCATATTGCTAGCAGCCTTGGCAATAGAGCTGATCTCCCCATGATTATCCAGGTGGTGATCGATTTACCACGTGACGCTCACAGATTCACACATTCTTTCTTATGTCTCACTTGAAAGCCAATGTTTAGCAGGAGTATGGGTCTCGCATAAGGCTGACACTGTTAGCCTCGCTCACCGGCTCCAAACTTCCCGCCACCAGGCGGGACCAAGGCTGACAGCGGAGAAGAATCAATTCCAAAAGAGGCAACGCCAAGGTGCTTGCCGGTCCATCCGATGCAGAATCCATACAGATACATACCTGGGCATTGTTCTGACCTTGGTGTGACGTACCTCTATTTGGCTTACGGATATTATAATGGCACTAGATGGCGCAAGAAGTAGCTTTGAGTGTCTGTTTGGTTGTTTGGATTTCTATATATTGCCTTCGAAGCCTTGTTTCTGGGACTTCTGTTTTGTCCCTCTACTTTCTAGGAATTGCTCTATCTCTATATCTTTTGTTTGAACTTGGAAAATACCACTGATGGCAGCGCAAGAATACTATCTAGGCACCGATGGCGCGAAAGCGTTCCACAGCCAACAGCAATACCAAGGACGCCCACACCCGCCACATCCACATCCACATCCACATCTCCATCCGCAAGTACACCAACAACTTCCATACCAACAACTACCACATACCTCAAATCTCCAATACCAACCGAGCAATGATGGCGCTCTGCCCTCATACTCATCCTACCCGCCTCCCAGGCCACCCTCACAATATCCATATCCAAACCAGAATCAGATGAACCAGTATCCCGCACGACCGCACCCTCAACCGAACCAAAGTCAGGCTTCGCTAGGCCTACCAGTGCAGCGAGTAAGGTCACGTTCACAGCCTCCAAGGGTGCGGTTTGAAGACGAGGTTTCGTCTGAAGACGAATCGGCCGAAAGCCCTCGTTCGACACGGCGGAGACGTAAAGATAAACATCGGCACCATTCGTACTCCCATTCGCATCCGAGGAGGGCGCGATCAGAATCCCGGTGCTCTATCTCGTCAGACCCCATTTCCTCTGACCGGGACGTCGACCGCGGGCTTTCGAGAAGTCATAAGCATCATCATGGCCACAAACCACAGAGAGATGGGAGGCGCAGGAGTAACCATAAAGACAGAGATACCTTCCTAGGCGCAGGCGGGGGTGCGATTATTGGAGATGCGATATTTCCGGGTTTGGGGACGGCAGCGGGGATGCTTTTAGGAGGATATGGGGGAAGGAAGTTGGGGGGAAGGGGGAGGAGCAATCAGTAGAGTTCGGGGGTAAAGGGAAGAGGGAAGGAGAGAGAACTTTTTTGCGGATGTGATGTGTGCTTAGGAGGATATCATGAATGTATGAATGAAAGGGATAGTGGCATATTTCAAGGTGTGTTTCCTTCCCCTCACGACACCAATCACGATTCAAGAAAAATAGACTCGGCCTTTCTTACATAAATTACACTTAGGATATATAAAATTCGTTACTTTATACACATGCGGACTCGATGAACCTGGTCTTTCTTTGTCAGAGCGCGTGTAGCTCCCAAGACGTTGCATGTCCCGGGTGCGGCTCACCGCGGTACGTCCCGGACATGTAACGGGGCGGCCCTCTTCCATCTCCGCGCCCATCCGCCGCCCCTTACGTACAAACGTGTCAGCCGACATCGGCCTTAGACAAAAGAATAGGGCTTGGTTGGAGTGGAATTCGGATACAAAGTGTAGGATTGCTCTGGGATAGTTGGGATCTTAGTTTATTTTTTATTTATTTTTTTTCGTTTTTGTTAGATATTGGGATTGTGTTGGATTGATTGGTGAGTTATAAAGTCTTTCTCCCTATAGCTTACTCTAAATTAGGCGGGAGAGAATGCTAACTGGATTACAGTGCCATAGGAAAAGTATATATAAGCGCTTTGACCGACTTAAGCGCAAGCTCGCTGCAACAGACTTGGAAATATATGATTGTAAACTGATCATTGATCGGATTAAGCATCATCGGCTGCAACAGAGGCCTCCGTTTGAAATAATTTTACTGAAAGTAAGATTTAAGCATAGAGCGGTAAAACAAAGACAATCTGTTTGTTTAACAAAAGAAGAGAAGAGGAAGAGTTCTCTTCAGAAGGGATTTTCCCTTGCGACTCGTACCCAGTTGTGGACTTTAACCACCACAATCCATTCGACAGCAAACTCAGCGACAAGCACATCATTAATCCAACTTTTCCCCCATCTCCAAGTCAACCATGTCTCCACCCTCCATCGAGCTCGCCCCAACCTCATCCTCTGTCCATCTCCCCTCCCATTCCCAACAGCCTCCCACCTCATCCGCCCTAGCCATGCGTCCGCAGTTTCCCTCGAAGCACTCCCTATCAGACGACCACTACGCAGAGCCCCCGCAAACCTTCTCCCTTCCTCCCACCGACACGGGAAAAGACGCGTGGATGTACCTAGCAGCGGCATTTGTCGTCGAAATGCTGGTTTGGGGTTTTCCATTCGCGTACGGCCTCTTTCAGGAGTATTATAGCACGCATGAGCCGTTTAAGGGAGAGAGCAATTTGGCAGTTATTGGGACTTGCGCTATGGTATGTTCTGTGGAGTTTGTGTTTTTTTCGTTCCAATGGCCGATTTTATCAAGTCGTGGCAACAAGTACTTTTTTCTACTGAGACTTCCCGATTTCTTTTTTGCATACAGATATGTTTTATCATCTAATACTAACCCCATTTTAGGGGCTAATGTATCTCTCCGGCCCTCTCGTCTTCGGCCTCCTACAAGCCTTCCCCGGTACCAAAAGGCCCGCTCTCTTCGTCGGCCTTGTCATCATGTGTCTCTCCCTGGGCCTAAGCTCACTATCCCAGACTGTGACTCAATTGATTGCGACACAAGGTGTCTTGTACGCAATCGGCGGTAGTCTGGTGTACCACCCGACGCTCTTATTCATGGACGAGTGGTTTGTCAAGAGGAAGGGTCTGGCGTTTGGGGTTATGTGGGTACGTATGACTATATTTCCCCCTCCCAAGCAACAAAACCGAAATGCCCCCGGACTTCTCTATCCCACCACTACCTACTTCTTTCCCCAATTTCTCTTTATCTAAGTCGTAGGTCCCATCGCTAACCTCCCCGTCCCCCCAAAACAGGCTGGCACAGGCCTCGGCGGCGTCGGAATCCCCCTCCTCCTTCAGCACCTCCTCCTCACCCGGGGCTTCCGTGCCACCCTCCGCATCTGGTCCCTCGCGCTCTTCCTTTCCACCGGCCCGCTCCTCTACTTCCTGAAACCGCGCGTGCCCCTCTCCCAGACAACACACATTCGGCGCTTCGACCTTTCCTTCCTCATCTCGCGCCCTTTTTTGTTGTTACAAGCCGGCAACATCCTCGAGGCTTTGGGGTTCTTCATCCCCTCGATTTATCTGCCGACGTATGCGCGGCAGGTGTTGGGCGTTAGTGGAAGTGTGGCGGCATTGACAGTGATTCTGTTCAATGTGGCGAGTGTGGTTGGGTGTGTAGTTGTGGGGGTTTTGACGGATTGGGGTTGGCATATTACTACGATTTTGCTGTTCAGTTCTGTTGGGACTACAGTCTCGGTGTTTGCGCTATGGGGAATGGCGAGGAGTTTGCCCGTGCTGTTGGCTTTCTGTGTGCTGTATGGTTTGTTTGCGGGTGGTTTTAGTAGTACGTATCCAGGGGTTATGATGGCAGTGCAGCGGAAACTGGAACGGGACGAAGCCGAGGGGACGAGGAGAGGGAGAGGCGGGAAAGTTGACATAGGCATGGGGATAGCGTTTTTAGGCGCCGGGAGGGGGATTGGGAATGTGGTTTGTGGGCCTATTAGTGATTTGCTCCTGGGTAAAGGGTTAGGTGGTGGAGTTGGGTTATATGGGAGTGGTTATGGAGGCTTGGTGGTTTTTACGGGGGTTAGTGCGTTGTTGGGGGGGGTGGGGTTTTTGGGAAGGAGGGTGGGTTGGGTATGAAGCAGGAAGGAGTGTGTGAAGTTGGTGGAAGAGGGTGTTTGAGCTTTGTTTCACTGTAGCTATACTGGAGCCGCTCTACACCAAAATTTCAATATAACCTCTTTAGGCTTAGGTAAGACGGAGGAGACCGGACCGGTGAATGCCGCAACCTGCCTGTTCCTACCGTCGTTCTCAAATGACCGGACGACGCCCATCTCTGTCCTCTCATTTGTACATCTCTTTCTTCCCCCTATACCGTAGCCCTGTCCCTGTTAACTCCTTCTAACTCCTTCTAACTCCTACTCTAATACTCAACAATCACCCCATTCCACGAAGTGGATAACCTCTATCCACTACCTATGTCGCTGCAAGTGTCTCTTCTCTTCACATTCGTCCCCGTCTGCCCATACGCCACCACTTACCTTGCCCACCTAGAGAGGAAGAGTGCCGCCCCATCAGAAGGCCGGTACCGACTTGCAAATCTTTCGACTTTTGGGAATCTAGCCTAGATTATATCCTCTCGACTATCGATTCGATTCATAGTCTTTTGGGGCGACACCTAATCAGGTCTAAATCAGTGTTCTATAATGTGTGAGCGGTAGGAATTATGTGTAAAGAGTGGGGAATGATATGTGAGGGTTAGAACGTCGGGTGAAAATATTGTTTCTTAAACCTTCTCTCCATCAAGTTACTAAACGTACTAACTATAGATGTTATGAGTGTGATATATGTAGATTTTATACGCCTTGAGAACTTGTTTGCATATATTGTACTGAAGGGGGTTTGATTGAGTAACTGGAGAATTAATTGATAATAAAGAGTTAAATCGCAGTAAAGAAATCGAAGGGTGTAGAAGAAGGAGGCGAAGGGAAATATTAATATTATAATTCAATTTAACGTGTTACCTGGTTCCCGATTGGGTCTATGAACACGTAATATCAATGTGTAGAGCAAAGTAAACCCGACACTAGAGGAGTCACCCTTCAACGTCTAAAATCTTTGCCTTTTCCTCAACCTAAACCATTCTAATATAGCTATGGTGAATTATTTCACCAGTTACTAGTTGTTGTTCCCTATCTGCCAGTGCTGCCGCTTAGGCAACAGAGAGGTTATTGTGACACGGCTTGGGTTAGTTGGAAAGGGGCCCAGTCCCCTGTATTCTCTTTTGCAATAGCCCTTGCAACTTGAAAGTTTTCCAGAAAGTTTGTACCTAGGAGCCATTGCGCTGCTGCTCTTGCCGTTCTCTTCTCCTTCAACATCTCCGGAAGCTCTGTAGTGCCTATCTTTAAAAGAAGATTCGCACGGGGCTAGATATAGTTGAGACAGAACGCCAGGATACGTTGGAGTGTTTGCCGTCTGGCCCCACACGGACAGCCTGGGGTGATTCCCGGAACTTCAATCCTCGCTAGCCAGTCATTTAGTCCAAGGACTTCAGTACAAGTAGAAAGACTGCAGTTGCCTCATGTTTAAGAAGACCGTCATAGAGATGTAATGGTTGGCTTTCCCATCCCCCCACCCCAGGTTGCTGTATTCCGGTCAGATTTATTGGCTTCACGCTGCCACCTCTCTTTCCATGCCGCCAACACTGCCTTGTCGATGGCTATGTTATTTGAGGTAGCCCTAGACTGTTCTGCCTTGCCTTGACCTAGAGCCAGCTCTTTTAACAACTTCATATTTTTCGATTGCCTCTTGTGCTCTAGATCGAAGCTGATGAATTCCAGTGGCGGGTTGTTCAATCTGGCGGGTAGGACATCCCCTTCTGCAGCTCTTTCTAATTTGCCTAGCTGATATACAAATATTTTCGATATTCTCCTTAATTAATTTTGTGACCGGATGGTTTGTAGTCACTGCTACCCCCTTTTTTTGCCAGTGATTCCAGATATAGATCGATTGGCAGCGTTTCACTTTCCTTCTCTATTGCTGCTGTAGGGGTCCTCTTGTATGCTCCAAGCATCTTTCGAAGGCATTTATTTTGAATTATCCGCAGCTGGGCAGTTTTAGATAGGGCAATTGCTGAACCATCCGCTCGAACAGCAGGCTAAGGGAAATAGGGCTTTTAATTTGGAGGTCTTTTTCAAAAGGTAAGGAGAAAGCTGCTTACTAGTGGGTTTATTGTAAGTAGGAAATAATAACCATGAGGTTTAGTTATTCCAATTAACACAAACGATGGGTGCCTAAAAGGATGAGGTTACATAACAGGACCAGGGATTCCCATTATCCGTGGAATGGACAAGTGCGCTGTGGTGGTTAAAATTTGATGCTATGGACAGCGGTAACCATCGAAGGAAAAAAGCAAATTGTAAATAGGAATACCTGTCCTACGTATTATAAAGTTTCTTGTTTCCGGATCACATATGCAAGTATAGAGAGGTTTTGCTCGGTGTGTCTCGGAAGGTATGTCCTGTGTCTTATAGGCGCGCTGCCCTCGTGGCGTAGCGTATGATAAGATCTGAACGTGTAAGTTATCATTCTCAAGGAATATTAAAGGGCCTGAATAAATAAGTGAGTACAGGCTCCTTGACAAATGATATCAGATCGCTATACGCGAGCTGCTGCTACTACCACGACGAATAAGTCCAGAAATATAAATACAGAGAAGAAGTAAAGTCAGAAGATCCCCAGAGTGGGCGAGAAGCAAAGTTTATACAGACACCAAACCCTTCAAGCCTCCGTCTACAAAGAATCAGATCTGCGAAAAATTGTAACTACCTAAACCGACGCATAAGTCTGTCCGACTGGCGTCAACTTCTTACCCGTCCCGTCAACCAGCGACCCCCGCGCCGCCCATTGATAAGCATACCTCTGGACATAAGACTGATTAGGATGCTCTAACCACGGCAGCACCTCCTTCAAGAAGTTCTGAATCTGCGCCACCGACCCACTGGGCGTGAACTCAGTAATCCACACGGGTTTGTTGCTCATTCTATGCGCTTCTTCTACGTGTTTCTTGAAGTAGATGATATTGTCCGCGCTGTCGTACCAGTGAATACTGATGAAGTCGATGCGGCAGCCCGCGGTTTTGCAACCGTCGAGGAATTGCTTTAGGTATGGGAGGCCCATTGGTTTCTGAGTGTTATTGTCCCATTCGCCGTTTGTCACTGCCGGAGCACCAATCTGGATGTTGGGGAAGTCCTTAGCGATGGGCTGGACGTAATTCATGTGGGCTTTGACAGTAGCAGCAACATCTTGCATGCATACGCCGCCAGTATCTTTGCTGTTGCACCTTGTGAACTTGCATTCTTATGCGATGGTAGTAGGAAATATAGGAGAAGGGAAGGATAGCATGGCATACCCGCACTGATCTGGCTCATTGAAGCTCATAATATGGGTGGCACCCGACTTCTTAACATTCTCTCTGAACTTCGCAGTGTTGACGGTTAGGGTATCGTGCAGCATAGGCACGTATTCGATGCTTTTGTCCAGGTCGCCGCGACTGCTGTCCCAGTTGTACGCCCACTTGACTTTGTTACTGCCGCCGAGGAAGAGGTTGGCGAGTTTGCCGTCGTTGTACGGGACACCGCGTTTGCCGACTGATGCCTGGACATCCGCTGCAGGGTTCGTCACGGGCGCGGCAGTAGTTGTGGAGAGGAGGGTTGCGAAGGAGAGGGAAAGCAATGTGAGGAACATGATGGCAATGGCTTATTGATATGGTAATAGCAAATGGTAAACAGGATATACAAGGAATGAATGACTACTTGCTCAGCAAGAAATGAATGACTGCACCGACTATGCTGGAGGGAATGTATTTAGCGACCAGGCTGTAATTGATGAAAGAGGGAAGAAAAACTTAAAGGATGAGAGAGGAAAGGAACTCCGTTTATACCGACTCTTCCACTACATTCTTTCCATAGTCTGCAGTCTTAGCGGTGTTGGTCGTGTGGCTGCGTCGGGCGTGTTGTCCTATTTTCGAGGCTTACAGTTGCAGTCAGGTACCATGTCAGATCCGTCGAAAACATCACCTTCCAACTGGACGGATTGGGATACATCCAGTTGGCATTTGGAGGCGTTCGGAGAGCGATGCGCCCTGGCTCACGCTTCCTGAGACAGCTTATTGTTAAACCGGCTTTCCTAGGCGAATGCAAGAAACCGGATTGAAGCTTGGACTGCAGGATGCAGTACCTGCAGTAGACATCTCAACAACTAGAGATGGGGGTGTGGAAGTGACGTGGAGAGCCCCGAGATGCCAACGCCTGATAAGGCGTGACATGCAGGTACAGTTGGTTGGTGTTCTCAGCTCAGCCACTAAAATAAGCTCCAGGCTGCGCCAATCGATTCCAAACTTCACAGCCTACGACGAAATGGGAAGAAACAAAGAAAGTCCGAAACTTTATAGATGCATTAGTGTCTCGGTGGGAGAGGTGTACGTAGCATTTGTTTCCCATGTTTGAGGACGGCGAAGTTAGCGCAATCTCCGTAATCACGTCGGAAGTCCGAATCACATCCTTTCCACGGCTCCCCCCTCTTTTTGTAACGATGGAACCATGCAACAAATGCGAAAGACATATGATAATTAAGAAATGACCATATCCATTGGGATACCACATATCGCAAGGACTGAAACCAGGGCTAGAAAATGCGCCATCGCATGATGAATGGACTTGGAAAGAAAGAGAAGGGCGACGCAAGAGAGGGGAAGCAAGACACGATTTTCTAGCGACAGATTATTTTACCTTGGCGAGCGCGAGTGATCATACAGAAAGAAAAGAGAATGCAGCGAAAATGTGAATCCAAAAAAGCAAATGTTGTTGAGGTTGAATGTGGCTCTGGGGCTTTGTTTCAGAGATGCGTGGCCGGACAGACGTGGTCGGCAAAGGATGACGTAAGCTGACCCGAAGCGAGCTTATTCAGAGATGAGTCAGACAGTCGACCTAAGTGAAGTTTTGCTCGTTCCGCGCTGACCCATTCAAACGTAGTCTGCTTAAGCAACTGAAACATCTTGAGAACTGGCTACGAACATGTGCCTTGGTGCATGAGAGATTCATACATGCTTGGAAACAGCTTCCTCATGGAGCTGGCTTGAAAGGTCACATACCCCTCCTCGTACCCCGTACTCATTATGCCAGTGCATCGCTCCCCAAAACCCCCTACAAAGGAGTCCAAGGTTGGGCAATTCTTTCCATCCATTTCATGACCGCTAGCCAGTTTCTCACTTGAGCAGTGAAACCACGTGAGTGGCTTTTCACTGCCGAACGCTTCGGAACTCTGCTGAGGAATCAACAACTTCGATAGACGCAAACAAAAGGTCGAACATGATTTCTGAGGTTATAATACTAACATGTTTTTTCTACCAATCTATTCTTCTAAGGGTAGTTTGAACAAACGGATCGCATTTTTCCTTGCCACGACTTCCTTCTGGTCTTCTGGCAGGTCCACCGTCTTCCACCAATCTTGAGCTTCCTTCACTGTTTCGTACGGCGTATCTAGAATCACGTCAGTAGTTTGAGTTTGGAAGTTCACTTGACGGACCCACCTATTGCGTACAAACACCTATCCAACCCGATTTCCTCAATACAGAATTTTAGTCCCCGGGTATTGAAGTTGCCGGATGTGGTTATGGACACGTTGTGTGTAAAGTAGTAATTGTAATCTTCTTTTGAGGGTCGGACGGTCCGTTTAAAGGGTTGATTATACCAATGAGAGGCGCGCCAGAGGTTGAAAGGAATACTGCAGTAAGTCAGAATTCGGCAGCTTCAAAGCATATGATCAGCAAAAAACCATGCAAAAACTTACTTTTCCCCCAAATGTCCCGCAACAATTTGTACCCCTGGATACCGATCGAATACACCACTCGAACACATGGCATATAGATGCCAACTCAAATCCAAATGGAACTGGACCGCTGCCCCCAACAAATGTTTTCGCTCGCCATACTTAGTCCCAGGTTGCAAATCCTTCTTCACAGAGTACCTTGGATGGAAGTAGATCGGCACATCCAGCTCTTGAACAGTTTCCCAAAATGAGTAAAAATCGGGTGTGTCGAAGTAAACTTTTTCTCCACCGTCTGGTCCTATGGACTGGAAATCATTTACCAAGCCACCGAACATTCCAAGCTCTTTTATTGCGCGCCGGAGTTCTTTAGATGCATCTTGCGCATTATGCATTGATAATGCCGCCAAAGCTCCAAACCTTTTCGGGTTCTTTTGGACTTCTCCAGCAAGGTAGTCATTTGCTTCTCTGGCCACCTTTTTCGCCTTTTCCGGGTCATGTTCTCCTTGCGCGCCAGGGGAGGTTAAGGATAAAAGCATATATTCTACGCCGTTTTCGTCCATGCTTTGAAGTCGAGTACCGTGGATGTCAAGGAGGCGCTGTTCGTGAGCGCTGAGACCCGTGGTAGGGTCGGCGCCTGGGGCCATTATGCTTTGGAATTGAGCGAAGGAGTGGGTTGATACTCCAGCTGGATCTATGATGGCTTCTTCAATTGCTATTGTGCCTTTCGCCATGGTGGAAGGAAATAACTCCAAACTTTGCGTCTCGGTATGTTATTGAATGGTGCCTTGGAGATGGACTTCAGTTTTAGAGGTTCTATTGAGCTGACTATTTCGATTGACGTGCTTTGGAGAACTCGTCTTTGTGGCTACGCTTCGATACTAGACGGTCGACCAGCACTCTTCAAACGGAACCTGCATAACATACTCCATAATGCACGGACAAGTACTCCACGTACAGTGCTCCACCCATTCCCCCACAGGACACTACCGTATATCTTTGTTTGCGAGCCCCTCCTTAGACGCGTCTCCTAGCATGCGGCAATTCCAACCACCGTCGGTCTTATGATTCCGACCTCCATTAACCGCCTAAATCAGCGGCCCCATAGCCCCGAGCCAACTACCCTTGTAACTACTCGTATACATCCCCCGTTCCCCACAATTTCCTAATTGAGTATTCAGTCTAGCAACTGTAGATCTTGTCACGCCACGATATTATATACCGGTTCTAATATAGACACATTATACAGACAATAAGTCTAAAAGTCTACATCGAAATTCTGAATCTAGGGATTCTCACTATAGTAAACGCTGAAGTCATGGCCCACCTATTCTCCCTCTCTCCGCCTTCCTACCACGAAGGTTATAGGAGCGGGGACGCTGTTCAATTCCCAAAGACGCCCTTTTTCACCGGCTTCAACAAACCCTCGCGCCTGGAAGCTGACATATTTGAACTTGAGACCTCCGGAACCATTCCAAAAGACATCAATGGCACCTTCTACCGTATCCAACCAGACCACCGCTTCCCACCCCTCTTCGAAGAGGACATCCACTTCAACGGCGACGGCGCCGTGTCCGCATTTACATTCACAAACGGTCATGTGGATTTCAAGCAGAAATATGTGCATACAGATCGCTATGCGGCTGAAACAGTAACCCGTCGTGCGCTGTTGGGCAAGTACCGGAACCCCTATACCGACCATGAGATGGTCAAGGGCATCATCCGCACCGCATCCAACACCAACGTTGTCTTCTGGCGCGGCGTGTTGCTGGCAATGAAAGAGGACGGCCCGCCCTTCGCCATGGATCCTGTGACCTTGAAAACTATCGGCCGCTATGACTTTGACGGCCAAATGCTCTCTCCGACCTTCACCGCGCACCCGAAAATTGACCCAGACACGGGAGAAATGATCGCATACGGCTACGAAGCGGGCGGCGATGGGCACGATGGGAGTACAGACATTGTGGTGTATTCGTTCGATAGAGACGGGAGGAAGATTGAGGAGTGCTGGTATAAGGCACCGTTTTGCGGGATGATTCATGATTGCGCTATTACGGAGAAATATTTGATTTTGCCGTTGACACCACTGAAGGTTGATGTAGAGAGGTTGAGAAAGGGGGGAAACAAGTTTGCGTGGGATCCAGAGGAGGATCAATGGTATGGAGTTGTGCCGAGACGCGATGGGAAGGCAGAGGATATTAAATGGTTCCGGGCGGACAACGGTATGTTGAATATCTGGCATCTATCTCTTATCTTTTCCTCTTCCATTCTCCTCTATCCCGATATTTTCCTGAGGCCATCCACTAAAACCTATCCACCAGGCTTCCACGGCCACATCGCCAACGCCTACGAAGATTCAAAAGGCCATATCGTCCTAGACTTAACGGTCGCCACCGACAACGTCTTCTTCTTCTTCCCACCAGCCAACGAGAAACCAACTCCATCCCACCTCCTCACGCGCAAAAATTTCACCTCCGACACCTACCGCTGGACCCTTGATCCCTCCGCTCCCACCGAAACCCGCATTACGCCCACGCTCACCCTCGGCCTCAACGGTGAATTCTCCCGCATAGACGACCGCTTCACATCGAAGCCGTACAAGCATTTCTGGCAACTGCAGATTGACGGCTCACGGCCGTATGATTTCAAGAAGTGTGGGCCGCCGGCTGGGGGGCTGTTCAATGTGTTGGGGCACTTCACGTGGGCAGACACCGAGGCAGATACCGAGACAGAAGTGGGAAAGGTCAAGGTGGAGAAAGACGTCTTTTTCGCAGGGCCGACGTGCACGTTTCAGGAACCGTGTTTTATCCCGAAAGCGGGAAGTACGAAGGAGGGGGACGGATATATTATCTGTCTATTGAATCACCTCAATGAACTCAGGAACGATATTCTTATTTTTGAGGCGCTGGAGCTGGCGAAGGGGCCCGTGGCTGCGGTGCATCTACCGGTGAAATTGAGGTTGGGGTTGCATGGGAATTTTGTGGAGAGTAAGGAGGTGGAAGAGTGGAAGGAGAGGTGTAAGAATGATCCGGTGAAGGTGGCAACGGAGGCATTGCCATGGCAGAAGAGAATGGTGGAGGAGAATGGGGTTGGAGAGTTGAGTGGTGTAAAGGAGGCGGTTGGGGTGAAGCTGAACGGATCAGACGAGACGAACGGGAAGAATGGACATTAAACTTATAGGTTTCAGAACTAGTCTGTGCGCAAAAGAAACTTGAACTTCGAGCTTTTAACTTCTGTATGTTTTGGTTCCGACGGGAGCTTGAAGTAGTTGGGTTTATAGATGAAGTAGAGGTGGAGGTGGAGAAGGGAGGGGGCCAGGGAATAGGGGAATGAGGCTGGAGGAGTAGTGTTGCGAGGAGGGAGGTCATGGAGTGCAACGGTATATAAATTTAGAGCGAGGCAAAATATATTCACAACTTATGGCGAAAATGGAGCTTGTGGTACTCAAACTGTATTTTGAAAACCCATTCTATCGAACGCCTAGTCGACACTCCCAAAACAGCATCGCCCCTTCCGCCGCTTCCATATCCATCTATTATTCTCTCTATCTTCCTTCTCTGAAAGCAAAAAGCTAATGTTGTTCTTCTCTTGCCTATCTCATCTTCGACAAAATTCCCCTAGGGATTAATCAAGTAGTGTTCCAAGAGTAAGAGTTACCGTGTTTCCAGAGCGCGAAAGAAAAGTTTGGAGACCCTGGTGTAATGTAGCCAAAAGAAGGTAAAAGTAATCGAATCCTAGATTTTAACAGTGAAAAAAAGTATTTTAATTTAGAACGGGCAGCCTTAGGAGAGATTTACGAGGAAGAAAGTTTAACATGCGAAGGATATAAGTCTCTCGGGTGAGAAGACATATCCCTTAGGGTACTATTTTCACTTTGATAAAACTGTTTTTAGATTTTAAGGAATGAGGTAAACTATCGGGATAGAAGAGGCGTAAGAGTTGTATAAGGAAAAAGGGACGGTTTTTAGGGTACGGAGGGGAGTGGATTCTGTCGGGTGCCCACTTTTATACGATATTTAAAATTCTTAAATATGTTTTTTTCAAACTGATTGAGCGGCTGCTGATAGGGCTATATTCGCCTTTGCCTTAGAAAAGAAACCAGACATGACAGAGGGGCTATAATATACCATATCGCACCTTAGAAATTTCAAATCGAGACACAACTTCCCGTCAACCGGTAGAATCTGGTCAATAGCAAATACAACTATTACTACATCAAGCGAGCGATCTCTCTCCCTCTCCCTCACCTAACTATGAAATCTTAATTAGAACACTCTTCGTCTCCAAAAAATTATTCAAACTATACGTCGGCTCGCCTTCCCTCGCAATCCCACTAGATTTATACCCACCAAACGGCATATCCCTGCCCGTTGTCGGACTTGTGCAATTTACACCCACATTCCCGGCCTCCAGGCCCTTCGCAAACCGCAGCGCGCGATCAATATTCTTAGTGAAGACGGCAGCGTAGAGACCGAACTCAGTGTCATTTGCTTTGGCAAGGACTTCCTCCTCTGTCTTGAAGACATTGATGTTTACGACGGGGCCGAAGATCTCCTCTTTCATGATGGTGGCGTCTTCGGGGGTGTTGCTAAAGACGGTGGGTTGGATGTAGTAGCCTTCGCGGTCGGATGGGGCGGAGCCGCCGAGGACGAGCTTACCACCGGATTGCTTGCCGGACTCGAGATACTTGATGACTGTCTTGTGCTGGATTGCATCGGCCTGAGGGCCATGGTTTACAGATTTATCCAGCGGATCACCCATAGTAACGGCACTGAAGCGCTCTTTGAAGGCCTCAAGGTATTTGTCGTAAATGGTGTCTTGGACGTAGATTCGCGAGTTCGCCATGCAGACCTGGCCGCTGTTCATCTGGATACTGAAAGCGGTCTGCTTGACGGCGTCCTCGAGGTCCGCGTCTTCAAATATTACGGCGGGCGATTTACCACCCAGTTCCAGCATCACGGCTTTCAGGTTGGATTGGGCCGCAGCGGCTTGAATCAGGCGACCAGTGCGTCCGGAGCCGGTAAAGGAAAGAGCGCGCACGTCCATGTGGTGGCTTAGGATAGATCCGGAGACGTTGCCAAAGCCAGTGATTATGTTGATGACACCAGGGGGGAAGCCAGCCTTCTGCACCAAAGTTGCGAGTTTGGCAGACTGCTTATGTCAGCTACTCTCAATAGCATGGGTAAGGAATGGGAGACGTACAGTCAGGGGCGCCTTTTCACTGCTCTTTAACACGGTGGTATTACCCACAATTAGAGCGGGAGCCAGCTTGCTAGCCAAAAACAAGAGAGGTACATTCCACGGGATAATTGCGGCCACGACTCCGTATGGTTGCCTCAATGTCATGTTAAGAAATCCTGGTGTTTGCACGGATGTGGTTCCTTGTACCAGGTAGCCAGCCTCCGCAAAGTAGTCGAACTTGGAAGCACACATCATCGCATCGTGGAATGTGCCCATTGGCTTTCCCATGGATGCTGCTTCAAGGGCGGCAAATTCATCGTTGCTTTCCCGGATCAGGTTGGCGAGCTTCTTGAAATATGAAGCTCTCTTTTCTACTGAGAGGTTTGACCATGATGGGAAAGCGTCTTTGGCAGCTGCCACAGCGCGGTTGGTATCCTCTTCGGATGCCTCATAAACTATTTAAGTTGGTATTGGTTTATTGTGACTTGAAGGAGGTGTCACCAACCTTTTGCGACCAGCTTTGTTGTAGCTGGGTTGCAAATATCGAAAGTCTTTCCATTGGATGACTCTGAGAACTAACAGACGTCAGTATCGGTTTGAATCAAGTAATCAGTGTCATATATACTTCTCCGTTGATGAACAGACGGGTCTCGATATGCTTAGGGAGAGCCATTGTATAGTAAAGCTCAGTAAAGACCCCTAGAGAAGTAGAAGGACACGAAGACGGGTAAGAGAGCTGGAAGAAGATTTATGAAATGTTCAAAGAGAGAATTTACTGTAAGACAATGAGGTAGAGTTGAAACCGGAGGTTTTTTTTTTTTTTTTAAAAAAAAGAAGAAAGTTATTTCCAAATTGACTAATCACAATTTCTCGTGACTTCGTGTGCCGAAGCTTAAAGAGAAGGCCTTTGCCGTGGAATTGCAGCTAGTTAAGCTAAGGCCAACAGAAACAGCGACCGAAAAGGGGAGGTGGATAAAAAGGGATGAGGGGGAAGTGGGAGAACCCCACATGTTCATGTTGAGTTTCGTGGTGGGGGCAGGGTCTCACTTCCCCGCCATCTGCTGTGTCTCTCATCGGTCTGATGGAAACGAAAAGAGTTGTCCGCTTCAAAGTATTTGCCGATGCATGTTGCTACAATTGTGGATGTGGTGGGAAGTTTAACGGCTAGATCCCGTGCAAGTGGAGGAAATAGCTAAGAGTTTGGAGAACCACAGAGCTGAGACGCTTGAGGGGTATGTGTTAGGTTTTAAGTAGCCAATTCCAAGCAATTTGGAAGAATCAACAATTCAGGGAGATTTTTCGATTACAAGACATACCCAAGGCAATATGAGCAGTGAAATTGAAGAACTTAAGAAGACTGTGGCGTCGTTGCAGAAGGAAGTGGTGAGATTGAGTGGTGAGGGAATGCTTAGTCATTATGTCCACTCTCACCCTAACTCATTTCAGATTTGGACGAGATCCGCAAACTTCAGTACAAGTACGGCTACTACTTGGACAAGTGTCTATATAAAGAGGTATCGCACATTCCATCACCTCTTCTAGAGCGAATTGACTGACGCAAACGTCTATAGGTCGCAGATCTGTACGCCGATGACGCTGATACCTGCGTCGAATTCCTCGGTGGTCGATTTCACGGCAAAGATGGTGTTAAGCGTCTCTATATTGGCCGCTTCTCAAAAGCATTTGTAGCTGGACGGAACGGACCTGTTCATGGTTTCCTGTTAGACCATCCTCAACTACAAGGTATTGTGGATGTCAACGAGGACGGAGTACATGCCAAAGGCCGTTTCCGAAGTCTCATGCAAGCTGGTACCCACGAAAGTGTCGTCGGTACTCATCCCCGCGGTCTCGTACAATGGTGGGAGGGTGGCATCTATGAGAACGAATACATCAAGCAAGATGGGGTCTGGAAAATATGGAGGTTGAAATACTTTCCCTTCTGGCATGCCACCTTTGAAAAAGGATGGAGCCAGACCAAGCCTCACTATGTACCTTTCCTCAGCACACTCTATCCGGAAGACCCCTTCGGACCAGACGAGCTTATCGAACAACCTATGCTCTGGCCTGACACTCGCGTTGTTCCCTTCCACTACACGCACCCTATCACCGGAGATCCGGTGGCCGATGACGATTTGAGAGCTCCAGAGTGGGGTGCGGACATCAGTACTGCTAAACCACCATTGACACTGAGTGCACCGAAGCGGACATAACTTTCGGATAGGTAAAATATGGCTAAGATACGTCCCAGCTGAGCGGTGGTTTCTTTTGACTGATGACAGTCGTCTAGCTTGTCAAATTTGTTCTTTCAGCTTTTTATACTCTTCTGCTAGACATCTAGCAGACTCATATGACGAAGTTTCAAACATCAGTTTTCTTGTTATCCGACGACAAGGTCTTTCCACGTGCGCATTTCATCGGTCTGACCCTGCAGGAATACGAACTTATTTCCCCACATCCTAGTCCATCCCCGCATTCTTCATTTACGGGCCACTTACCGGGCAATCTCAATTCTCGTTTTAGGTATAGGCGTTAAAAACGCCTTCGACAGCCTCTTCTGCATATTAAACAGTCTGACTGTTCGCATCGATTGTGCTACTCCTAACTATGGCTGCGAATTCCTCATCAGTACGTGCAACCATTCCAGATGGACAGCAGAATACCAGGCGCAAAATACATAATAGCTGCGACCGTTGCCGAAGCAGAAAAACCAAGGTACATATCAGAGGCTCCAATACTTATCGGAAGCTAACAAGCTCAGTGTATCGACCCAGGTAAGCAGAGATAGACTTCTTCGGCTCCTGTCTCTAACTGTGTTTCTGTTTCAAGTGCCAGGACCGTGCCGATATTGTGCCCGGATAGGTGCGCCCTGCAAAACCGCAACGCCACGTCGGAAGCGCCCTTATTATCATGTCACCGAGGAAGAATACCAATGTTCGATGCGGATTCTTGAACACTTTTTCCCTGACCGTGAACTGAACCTGTCGTCATTGAGGGCCATTGCACATGATATCAACAACGGAATATCGCCTTGGGGACTCCCATCGAGGTCTGATGTTTCTATTAAGCAATCACCTGAATCGGAGACTGGACACGAAGCTGAGTATAACGAACCTGAGATCGAATCGCTCAAAGCATTGCATGACCCCTTAGGATGCTTGATGCGCGATTCCCTGGGCAAATATCGTACGTCGTATGAAAGTCAAGAGCTAAATGTCTTGCTGATAGACCAGGCTACATTGGGGCTCATTCCGAGATACCTTTCAATGCAGCGGTATGTTCCATGACCGACGAATCTTCAAAAAAGAGGCCGGATATCATTCTCCCTCCTAAAGTTGGCTCTTTCCCGCCATCGCTGCCCCCCACCTCTCCCAAGCATTCACGATCTATTAATAACGATGTGTATCTTCCACCCAGAGAGGCAAGCGATTATTATGTTTCCAGATTTTTCCAAGAAGTACACTGTACTCATTGGTTCTACGCGGGGGAAACATTCCACTCACGCTTAGAAGCTACCTACGCCTCGTCAGATGAGATGCAGAGCAAATCCTGGTTATGTGCATTGTATTCCATATTTGCTGTAGGGGCTGCCGCCCAGGAAGGAGGCGATGCACGTCAGCGCCGGAGTTCAAGTTCTCTGACGCTTGATACTAGAACATCAGCTGATTATATCTCATTAGCTAAGGAACTCATACCATCTATCTATGACGAAGCTGATATTGACAGCATTCGTGCTTTGGCAATTCTGGTAAATTTCAACGCCCACCTTCTTAAACATTTCCTTACCACCTCTAGAGTATTGCCTGCGAGAACTTAGGTTTCAGAGTAACTTCGTACCTTTACATAGGCGCGAGCATCCAAATCGCTTATTCACTTGGCCTGCACCGCGATCAGGCTCCGGAATCTGGAAAGCTTTTTGAGCGAGAGCAAAATAGGAGGGTATGGTGGACGGTGTTCATGCTCGATCAAGAGATTGCGTCTCGGGGAGGAAGCCCTTGTTTGATTGACGAGCGGACTTTACGTGTGGAGACCGTTTTTCCTTCCGAACAGGTAATTCAAACAAGCTTTAGATGTACAACAGGGTGCTGAAAGTTGGTTTATACAGATTATCTATCCTGGAATTTTTACGCCTCTCTGGTGGCTTTCAACATCAGTCATTCTCTCACGCCTAAAGAGAGAAATCATTCAAGCGGTCTATCAAGAGCGGTCCTCCCATACCAAAACGATATCCTTTTCCGGAATCTCAATCCTCCTTTCTTCTCTCCGAAAGTGGCACCAAACCATTCCATCACACTTAAAGCTTGATGTCCCCGTCCCCCCATCCCAAAAGCGCGCCATCGCCGTCCTCCATCTCCAGTATTGGAATGCAACAATCTTGCTCTGCCGTCCTTTCCTGCTCTATCTCGTACTTAAAACCGAGAGTATCGCGTCAGGAAAAATGCCCTGGTTCGAAGATATGGGCAACATCTGCATAGATGCTGCCCTTAACTCGCTGAAAATACTCCAGCAAATGGCAGCCGATGCCACACTTTCCAGTCTTACCGCTTTCGACAGCACCTGCATACTCCGTGTGGTGATGATTTTTATCCTAGCGTATGCGCGCACACACTTGTGTCAATACCAAACGCATCTGGAGAAGTGTGTTCAGTTATTCCGCGGCATGGAGCAGGTCGGCTTCGCAAAGATTGTTGCAGAGGAAACGCCTATTCGGTTGGCGGATCTGGGAGTTCTGAAGGAGGGGGATGAGGGGAGTGAGAGCGGGGTTGCCGGGGTGCTTTTGGATGATGATTTGATTGCACAGCTTTGGGGGGGATTGGATTCGTAAGTGCCTTTTTTCTACTGTGGAATTCGACTATATCTGGATAATGCTGATTGCGCTGGTGTGTAGGACGTTTATGACGCCGCTCCATGGTGGAGAGAGCTTGGGTTTGGCGTTCGATGATACGGGCGCGTTTGATGTTGGGGGGGATATGCAGATAGTGGATGGTGATCAAGGGCCTAGGTTTGACGGTTTGGAAGAGGATTCAGGGTTTGGGCTGTGCTAGCATACGGGTTCTCGTGTATACTGTATATGCTATTCTAGTAATTATTAGATGTTTAACTGAGCAATCAATTATACCTAGAAGGTGGTTGATTAATATTTCACCGTGTTGGTGCTGTACATGCGCGTTCTACAATTTTTTATGCTGTTCTTAGAAATTAAGAAACAGACTTGGAACCATACAATTTTCCTATATATGTAGGTGACAAATTATTGGATTGCTCGCGCAAGCAGCCTCTTACGTTAACATTAGTATATCGGCTAATAACGTTACAGTTAAAATTAGGAGTCCATACGTAAGGTTGGGCCTATTAAGGGAGGGTGAAACAACACATTTTTCATTAGATGATTAGAAAGAGAGAATCAATCTATTGGCAGGAATGATGACTTACTGTCTGGTTTGACAGGCTTGACCCATGCTTGACTAAGGTTGATTCAGTATCAAACGGCTAAATCATGCTCACACATATGAAGGGATGAAATAATGGGCTCCCAGCTATCTAAGAAAGGTAAAGTAGGGTATTAGTTTTGCGTAGGATATCG
>ML994167.1:0-35268 GCA_010093945.1 Delitschia confertaspora ATCC 74209 | reverse complement strand
AAAGAGGTTAGTACGACGATGACGAAACTACAACGAAAAAGAGAGGTTACACAGCAGTAACCTCAAGGTCTAGGCATATACTTTGTTGCCACATTCGGCCTCAAGCCACGTGCGCGCAGTTGCATAGTAAAAAGGAAATATATTAAAGAACTGGTATCTTAAGTAAGTGAGTGCTAAGGGTATCATATCCCACCCACATCCTATCCGAAACTCCAACCATGCAATGAAGAACGCCAGCGCTAATAACTAGAAGAAAATCGCCTACAATTGATTGACACCTTCCCTCCCACGCTCCATTAAGCCTCATTCTTTACCGCCTAGCAGCAGGACTCCCCTTCCACTGCCTCACTTCATCTCTCCTGTCTTCCTCATACCCCGCCCTCTCCATCAGCTTCGTAAATGTCGTATCCTGAGTCAACCTATTCTCCCTCGCCTGCGGGATCTGCAGAAAACTCGGTGCCGGCATCAACACATCAATAGTCTCGGTACTGTCGCTCCTCATAACTTCCGGCCTCTTCTCTTCAGTTTTCCTTCTCGTCGAAGACTTGCGCACGGGACTACGGGTGGGTGTTCTATACGGATCTCTTGTTTGTTCTCCAGGCCGGAATGTCGGTGCAGGCGCAGCCATAGGCGTCGACGTTGAAGTTGCAAACCCAATTTTCGGCGACTTGGAGAAGAGACTCCTAACACGTGGCGAGCCCATCCACCCCCCACTCCCAACCGCCTGCCCTACTGCAGCCCCCCTATCCCTCTGCACCATCCCTGTCGTAGAATTGGGACTCGGCTGCACACTCGTCCCCGCATTTGAAGGCCGACGTATAAAGTCCGTCCTCGCAGCGTACACAGGATCATAAATGGGATCACTGATGCTGCGGGAGACGTGGCCGAAGTCGCCAGAGTACCGGGGTTTTTGCGATTCACGGCGTTTCTTGATGACCCAGAGGAGGAGAAGGGTTAGGAGGGCGCCGAGAACCATACCGGGGAAGAAACCGGCGACAACAGCTTTGGCGGGAAAGGAGGATTGGTGGATGGAGGCTGGCAGAGGGCTTGAGAGGGAAGAGGTTTGGGATGCGGCGGGGGATTCTGTGGTGGAGGATGTTGGAGTGCCAGTTGGGGAGGAGGTTGGTGATGATGGGGTGCTGGGTTGGGCGATGCAGGTGTTTCCGTTGCAGGCGTAGCCTAGGGGACAGCATTTAGAGCCGCATTGGGGAAGCTGAACCTGGGTGGTGTTCGCTATGTGAATTTGATTGTCCGGATGTAAGGTAGCATTGAACTGACTGATATCGCAGGTGATCGGTTGTATATGGCTACAGTCCGAGTCTTTTGGGCAACAGATGACTGATATGGCGGCTGTGCTGTTGAGAGGTACGCAGGTGCTACCCGCGGGACAGCAGAAGCTGGAGGGGAAATTCGCTCCACACTGCGATAGACCAGAGACTGCACCGCAAGTTGAATCCGCCCGTAACGAGAGATCCATGAAGGGGTGGGTTGGGAAGGGGGTTGCAAGAGCAGAGGTTGCAAAGAACTGAGTAGTGACGCAGCAGATGAAGAGTGATTTGAAAGA
Organism: Delitschia confertaspora ATCC 74209; assembly: GCA_010093945.1. Classification (NCBI taxonomy): domain Eukaryota; kingdom Fungi; phylum Ascomycota; class Dothideomycetes; order Pleosporales; family Delitschiaceae; genus Delitschia; species Delitschia confertaspora. The sequence continues at coordinate 33,704 of ML994167.1, read as the reverse complement.
GGATGACTCTATCCAGCGAGCCATTTTGAAGGATAATCGATCGACAGACGAAATGCGATACGTTAAAGGTAGACAACCAGTGCGTTTGATGAAATATATAAAACAAACAATGGCTAGATAAAGCAAACGAACAATAGCATTATAATTTCTGTGATATGCTCGAAGACTCAGAAGAAAGACACATGGACAATATGAAACGAAACTCGAAGACAATAGGAAAGAGGAAAAAACTCAGGCCATACTCGCCAGTATATACTCATACAAATATAGACATACTAGATTCTCTGCGGCCCAAACGACTTTGTTACTCGCGCCATTATCAGGTCGCGATAGGTCTCGGGATCGTGTTCAGAATTAGAGCAGGGGAAGCGCCGAGTGGATGGCAGCAGTTGAATGGAATGGATTAGTCCGGGCTAGCAGAGTAACAGTAGCATATGACTCTTCACATTGTATGGCTATGCGGCGCTTGGGGACGTTGGGATGAAACAGCAAAGCAGAGAGTAAAAGGGACGAGGCGGTTGCAGATGTTTGAGTTGAGGTGCGGTCTTGGGCCATGACGCGTCATGATTGGCCAGAGTCCTTGTTAGGGCGCTAGTGCCCTTCTGGTCTGCTTGCAGGTTGCGGAGCGAAAAAAGCTCCGTCGTCAGTTACAACATCTACCTCCAAGTCCAACCATTCCAAGTCACAATTATGATAATACGCACTCTTTGCAGGCGAGGATTCTTCCAAGAAGCCGTAGCCACAACTCCTGCGGTAAGCCATACCCTCAGGGCCGTCTCCAACTCGGTCCAGCAGTCCGCTGATCATACTCCCAGAAACGCATCGCACCACAATTCTCCCGCCAGATCCATGGAACACCCAGGCTGAACGAGCAGGTTGGAATCCATAGAGTACCCAAGCTGAATGAGCACGAATCCCTCGTCCAAAATGGTGTCCCAGGCCTTCTCTCCGCACAAGGATACAAGACAGCATGGTCGGACTATATGGAATATCTCACATATGAGATGAATGTGGCAGTATCTGGTAAGTGATCTGGATCCAATTGCCAGAGCACACCAGCATATTTCTCCAGCATGAATTGCTGATGGGCTTTCTACAGGCAAAGAATACCAGCATCAGACCCCCGAGAAGCTCCTCATTGAATGCGCCCGCGACCCTCAAAGAGCCTACCTCTTCAATCTTGCCTCCATGGCCTGGAACAATCACTTCTTCTTTAAGGGAATTTCCGGCGTCGTATGTAACTCCCCAAGCCCAACAACATCCATCTCTCTCCCCTCTTACTAAGACCCCTTTCCCGTCCCCACAGAACGCCAAACCCAAACCCAGCCAGCCCTCTTCCGACCTCCTCCAACTCATAAACCACGACTTTTCCTCCATGGACACGCTCCGCGAAGACTTTCTCGCCACCGCTGAAGCCATGTTCGGCCCCGGCTTCGTCTGGCTCGTGCAGGTCAACAACCACATCCGCATCCTACCCACCTACAACGCTGGGTCTCCGCTCGCTGGCGCGCACTACCGACGGCAATCCGTCGACATGAACACGCAAAACACCTCCCCCGTAAACTCGGCCGGCAGCTTCGGGGACTCGAGCGAGGTGCAGAAGGGGAAGCCGAAGGCGCCGTTTGGGGGCGTGGATGTGACGCCGTTGTTGTGTGTAAATACCTGGGAACATGTGTGGACGACGGATTATGTGCCACAGTATGGGTTTTTGCATGGAAAGAGGGCGTATTTGGAGAAGTGGTGGGATAAGATCAATTGGGATGTGGCGGGGCATCTGGCTAAGGTGTCGAAGAGCGCGAACGGCGCACAGAAGAACAGATTCGTATAGCACAGTTAGAGGAAGATGTGGGGATTAGTGGGTAACCGTTCTGTACTTTTAGGCTGCCGTGGACATTTCGGCAGAGAACAAGGGAGCTTGAATCTCTCTCTGTAGATTTCTGTATCTTTTACTGTATAAACACAGCATTTTGATTTACCTAGTTCTCGAAGTTGGCGTTATTGTGGCGTTAATAAGAATACCAGGGATTAACAGCTTCTCACTGCGGCTCTTTATAGAGTGTTTTGACTCGTAAGGATAGTGAAAGCTTTGTTGGTTCGGGGGAGAGGCATATGAGACCGAAGAAAACTATTTGCTAGCTAGATGGTTGGAAGTTATGTGGCAAGGAGATTATAGAAAGTGGGGACTACCCTATTTTTGAGCTTCGAGTAACTGGAGCTCTGCTATGTAGACTTTTACAACAAGTCCTTCTTTCGGGTCGAGTAGTTTGCTTGCTTTGCATGTACCCGCATATCGATATATACATTTCATACTCGCTCCGCATGATGTTTTTTTGCAACGGCTCGTTTGACCCCCTATTCTTTCGACAACCCACTCGTTTGTTCTCCCTTCCAATACATAAGCCTCCAGAATATAGATGGACAAAGGGGTATCAAAACGCCTCTCCCATTCTTCATCTTCATCTTTTCCTACTCGGTCAGCCATTCTTCTTTCGTTTTCCTATCTTACAAGCCATGCATACACCTCTAGAGTGTTTGCGGAGCGGGGAGATGTATGTCAAACGGGTTATCCCCAAATGTCGAATCGGCTACCACCATTTCCCCTGCGCCCTTCTAGCCTCTTTCCTCGCATTTATCTACAAGCCGTCCAGTCAGTCTCGGATCACAACAAGTATATCGATATAGATTTCTGGGGAGGTCGGTCGTTCCTTCATGAGAGAGGGACGAGGAAGATACGAAGCAACTGGCCGGACATACCCACTGTTCTTTGCAATCTCTATAGGCCCTATAAAACAATCAGTACCATTTCAAACTAGAACCCCACGATATCTGTGCCAATCCTTATTCTCATATCTCGGAGCAACCACCCTCTTATCTCCATATCCGACCATTCCTCCAAGTACTTACTGGAAGAAATCCGTACACATATCTCTCTCGCCCCCGTTCCGATGCAGACATCTAATACTCTTCTGCGCCGCTTCCTGGCACGGGTCGAAGTATTGGCTGTATTGTTTACTGTACTTCCGTTAGCCGCTCATCCTAATATTCCCATATCCCTCCCTACTATTCCCCTTATTACAATATGAAATGGGAAAGTGGAAAGGTTGACGGAATGAGAACGGAAGGCGCACTTCTCAAATGTACTCGCTGTCTTGCCAGTCCATTGGGCCTCAGCGACGTCGGAGGCGGGATTGGAGGGGGCGGGGGCATCTGCTGGGGCTTTAGATGCCATTGCTGGTCAAAAGATAGAGAATTAGGATAAAGCTGAGGGCGGTAAGGGAGACGGCCGAGAAGTAGTGAAGGTGCAGTTGCTTGAGGATGCGGTTCGATGTCTTGGCGAGAGACGTCGTGCCGGTTGCTTATCGATAATCTTTTAAGAGGAGAAGTCTCGGGAATATGCAAGTGTAGCCGGGGTGCTACTGCAGATCCTCGACGACGGACTATGTGGGTTAGCGAGACGATGTAGTATTTGGAGAGGTAAACGGGACGTCTGGTCAACCAGCGAAGCAAAGGAGATGCCGCTAGGAGCCCTTGTTCGGACCAGTCATCAATCTGCACGGTGTAGGAGAGTACCGAATAGATGCGCCGCAGAATCGAGCGAAAGACCGCAGCATTTCCCTGCATTTGATGTTGGCCATTCAACGACGAAGTCGAAATAGAAAGACTGGATAAACACACTCTCTGTTCAATCGGACTCTCACGTGTATCTCGAGGGCTACATACCCTCTTCCAATACATTGTTTTAGCCATGATCTGGTAATCAGACGTGTATTCTTATTTCTTCGGCCACTACAAAAGCACAGCTGCATTAATGCCTTAACACCGAACACTGCTATAGCTTTAGATCGTCTAGAGGGGAAAATTAGGAATCTTCCCGCATTGAATGTCGGAGGCTAGTGGCTCTGTAGATGTGGAGGCCGGAAGAAGGGCACATGGCAGTGTTCAAATACTCTGTCATTGGGCCAATTGACCAGTAGATATGCCATAGCTTGGTTCAGCTGTATAAGATGACATGTCGATCTGTAGGGCAACCGTACCGATAGCCGAAGCCAATATCAACTTACCGGGGAGAAGATAGTCGTTGATCTCGTGCCACACAGTTCCCGAATCCTAAGCAACGGAGCTCCCATAGAAGAACCCTAGAAGCCGCGAGTTCCCTTTCAGGGTGCTTATGCACTTCCCCAATGGGGGGAAAAAGTGCCTTCAACCCTAGAGGTTCCGGACATCTACACACCATTCTCAATCTCCGACTCAACTTGGATATCTTCATGTCATCGCAGGCAGACTGCTAGCCCTCCACATCCCTCAGTTTCAATCGATAACTCCACCCTTAGCGTACGTGTCTTTATTCTGAACTTGCGAGAGGTCGATTCGACTGCCATATTCAGCTGTGAGCGTATCTGAGCCTCAGCTCATTACCGATGGGCCTGTGATCCCGGAAGCGAGCTGCAGTATCGGGTCCACCGACCTAGCATCTTTCGACACTGGCTCTGTCGAAGAGCCAGATCTGGTGCCCCGAAGTGTATTATCGTGGCTTTGTTTGAGGCCCATCCCATCCCACGACGCGATGTTGTGGGGAAAGCTTCATGTCCCGACTGCTCAGATAGTAACGGTAAATAGTTTCACGAGGACCAAGTCAAAGACGCTCGTTTTTCTCGGAAATTTGGTCAATTGGACTTGGCCAATGCCGTTTGTAGTGATGGGCGCCCGAGCGATATTAAATCCAGCAGTGCTGGGAGGCGTACCAGCCAAGGTGTCTCGGCGCTCCATGAGCATGTTTCTGTTCCCCGAATCAGTCGCTCGTGGTCAATTTCCATCTGGCTTCCACTTATACAGAAAACGGGTCCTGGATATCGTCTCCGCCTGAGCGGATCAGAGCCGACTCAATCCGGTAGGAAGCGCTGCTAGGTGGGATCACCTGGACGTCGACGGTGCAAAAATTCGTAAGCCCAATCGATATATAAATGTATCAATGGCCTCACTGTGAGCGAGCACTTTTATCGCCCAGATATTTTCAAATCTCTAGCCACGGGGTGATATCCTACTTCTTCGTCAATCGTCGGTGAATTTTCCTACTACCCTCCTCACTCGATCCTTAAGTCTCCTCAAACGAAAGCTAAGAGCTTAAAGCTAAGTTTCGGTCGGCTCTCGTCGGTGTCATCGCCTTCCAAATGCTTCTTCACGCATTGTTTTTCATAATGCGCGGCTCGGGGGTAACTCTCATCATCTTCCTCTTTGTTCAGTCACAACGACTGGCTTAGGAGAGAGAAATTAGTGCGAGCCACATTCACAATGGTGAATGCTTGTTTACAGCAATTCCCGACCTCGTTCGTCCTTTTATACCTGAGCTTCCTCTCCCACTGTGGCCCTCGCAAATTCTCGATCCCCACTCGTGCACTCACACTTGCGCCTCAATCCTCTCCGTCTCTCAACTTCCCATTCTCCACTTCGACACCCGACACCTACCCCAATTACCTCAACCATCGTCTATTTTCTCTTCCTCTCGACAGATGTCTCTTTCGACCCAATTCAGCCATTCTCTTCCTGCCATTTCTAGACCGCCGCATTTTTTGCGCTTCAGGTCCTTCACCACGACTGACAATATGTCTTTCAGTCCTAACCCCAGCGACCTCGAGTCGGAGATGGCTGCACTCGCCATCCAACGCGTCCCAGCTGTCCCTCGGCCGGTCTTCAGTCCCATTATTGAAAAACGACAAGGGGTGAACAACGTCGAGGGTGCCGTCCAGTTCGATGTCAAGAAACATCTTGATTTCAGCCCTCCACCCACGGTCATAATGATGAAGGACATCGGCTTCGCGGAGGACCTTGGTGTGTCGCCAGTGGCAGTCAGTGAGCCGTTCAAGCTCTTCTCGTCCGAAGCCATCCAGCAGATGCGAAGAGAGATCTTCAACCCTGAAGTCATGAAGAATTGCTCATTCAAGAGCAATATTGCTCCTTGCCAGCTTCGTGGGTACGCCACTAAGTAAGTATTAGCTCTGTCCTTCTTTTCATTGATCAATGCTAACTTACGTCCGGATACGCGCCTTTCACATATGCTGCGTGGAATCACCCCGACACCATCGCCCACATCTCAAAAATCACTGGAGTGGATGTTGTCCCCCAGATGGACTATGAGATCTCCCACGTGAACTTCTCGGTGAAGACGGATGAACAAACCAAGAAGGAACTTGCGGCAGTCGGTGGCAATGTGATGGACGACAAGCCAGTGGTTGGATGGCACAATGACAGTTACCCATTCGTCTGCGTGCTTATGCTCAGTGATTGCACGGGAATGGTCGGTGGCGAGACTGCCCTCAAGACCGCCAATGGCGAAATTCTGAAGGTTCGAGGCCCCCAAGAGGTAAGTGAATCATTGCAATACCCTTTCTCCTCAGGAATTTTGCTAAATTCGTTAATAGGGTTATGCCGTCGTTCTACAGGGTCGATACATCGTACACCAGGCTCTCCCTGCCCTTGGTGCAAAGGAGCGTATCACCGCGGTGACTTCTTTCCGTCCTCGCGATCCTCTCATCAAGGATGACTCCGTTCTCAACACAGTTCGGGCTACGTCAGACCTGTCGGAACTATACCACGACTATGCCGACTATCGTCTGGAGATCTTGGAGGCTCGGATCCGCGAAGAACGTAAGAAGCTCGCGGCAGGTCGAAACGCCGGCGAGAAGACAGATACCGTGGCTGTCAAGAAGTTCCTGAGTGAGTCCGTTGATTTCATCAAACATATGGACAGGGAGCTCGTTCCGAATGATCAAGTCATTCCGGGGTACATCGAGAAGGATGCTCTTCCCGACATTGATGCTGCCATGAAGTAAGGCAGATGCTCGCCCGACCAAGTGCGGTCGAGGGGGGTAGTCGACCAACTCCTACCTAACAATTGTTAGTTGGTAGACTTTGGTGTAATGAGCGCGAGTTTTTCATTTCTTACGCTTGAGCTTGGATGGTTTGGTAGGTGGACTACATGCCTTGGGCATGTGGTAGCAGTCTACTGCTTGCGACCGCTTACCAAGCCAACGAATTGAGATTGTATAATGAGAACGCGCCTTGAATATCATGTAATTCAGAGATTGAGCAGCACAAATAAAATCTTTGAGAACCATTGCACGTCCGAAAAAAATTATAAAGTGATGTCGTATAGGAAAAGACTGACTCCAATTTATGTGGACCCCCAAAAACGATAGAAAAAAGCTCATAAGGGGATATAGATGCCCCGACGTCTACTATTACCTTACCATGCGTTAACCACTTCCTCCTGAGCTTCACTAGGTCTGACCAATTCTGCGGGTGCTTCTCCAACTCCTCCTGATGTTGTCTTATTCTTGCATTAGGATGTAATGCCAAAGACAGCCAAAGTCCAAGGAAAACCTGGTCTATAAACCATCCGAAGAGATTTGCCTAGATTAGCTACATGCCCGAGCTTTCCAATACTCGTATTGAGCAGGATAGTAATTAGCAAGCACTCGAAGTATTTTAGTACCCGATGTTCAACCGCCGACCAAAGACTTACCCAAGACTCAAAGACCGGTGAGAGACGGTTTGTGGCTTATCTACTACATTTCGGTAATAGTGCAAACGCTGAATCTCCCATAGAAAGTATGTATGTATGATATGATAGAAACGATCACCATGGCGCTTAGTCGATACCCACAATTGAGATCTCAGAGAGGGCGATCACTGTGGTATTCTCGCCACCAAGCGAAGGTGATGATGATGAACAGCGCGCTTGTCTGTGAGTAAAGATTCAAGATATGATGGTGGTGAGGATTGGTGTAGGACGAGAAGGGAACGGCGGTGCTCAGGAAGTGGCGCTTAGGTAAGCGCCCATCACCACTAGTGGCCTAGGGCGCCTTCCCCATCCGCGACCTAACAATTACTCCAACAACTCCACCGAACTTTCGTTCCTCGCTCGGTGCTTTCCGCCTCCACGACAAGGAGCCCGAAGGCCTTCAGAGTGTTGCATTTATGACTCTTACTCAATACTAACTGTTCTATAGCTGCGTCTCTGACCATGAACACACGACATTCACCGACCCCGCCTGCAACGGGCTCTATTCGCCAAAACCACTCGGCCTCTCCCATCACAGCTTCGCAGGCGAACAGCAGCTCGCAGCAACAGACCGCCATGCCTCCAGCCTCAAGATCTGGCCGGGGAACCACCCCCTCCTCCAGTCGGTCGTCGTTAAAGCCAACAGACGCCGGCGATAAGCCAGCACGTCATTCCAGCAAGGACAGCCTGAAGCAGAAGATGTCAAAGAAGTTAGAGGAACCACCTAAGCCCAGCAAATCAGAAGAGGTGAGTGTGGTTCAATATATAATTCCACAGAAATGGTCCGCTAATAGGTTGCACAGCAACTGAAGAGCTTGAAGTCCGACTTTGACAACCTTCGTTCCCACATCACCTGCAAAATCTGTGATCGCTTGCTCTATGAACCATATATCATCTCTTGTGGACATACTTACTGCTATAGCGTGAGCCCCCTCCGGGAATATATCAAGCCTCCTCAAGTGCTAACCGGCTGTAGTGTCTATGTACATGGTTCGTTAACAACAAGAATAAGACATGTCCAGATTGTCGAGCTGTCGTTACTCAAGCACCCGCCCCTGCCTATGTTGTACGTGTAGCCAAATAAAGAAGACGTTCCTTGCTGACCGCACGCTAGATTCGAGACATGACGCTTATATTCATCAAGCGAGCCGAGTTACTTCCTCACGGCGAGACGCTGGAAGAGCACTCCAAGTGGCAGAAAGAGGAGGCTGATATTGTTCAGCAAGATAAAAGCAACGAAGATCCTAGGACTGGTGGTCTCTTCAAAGGCTGCTTCAAGCCTCGAGTTGGTCATACTCTTCGAGTCATCGTGGACGAGGAAGATGGTGTTGAGCGGTGTCCACTGTGTAGTTGGGAACTTGAGGATGGGGAGTGTGCACAGTGCGGTCTTCGCTTTGATGACGCCGGCAACGTGACCTATGGCGACAGTTTCAGCGGTTTCAGCGACATGGATGAGTTATCGGAAGAGCATGACATGTCTGATGACCTCGATGCCGAGATGGAAGATCACTATGGCTTTCATGGCGACTTCGATGAAGAAGGCTTCCGGGAATATCTGAATGACCCACAGAACTTCGTCATGGGCAGGTTCCTCGAAACAGGAATTCCTCCGCACGAGTGGGCTGCTGGCCGAAGACCACCGCGCTCATATAGCTCAGCAGGCAGCAGACGATCCTACACCCAGAGCATTGTATCTGACATCTATGGGGACGAAATGGACACAGTAGAGGAAGAGGATGAGGATGGTCTAGATGAGGATTCGTCTATGGGAGATTTCATCGACGATACCGAAATTGGGTCCTCTGCTTCTCAGAGTGGAACTTCGGCTGCTAGCCAAACGCCGCAGCCTCAACTTAATCATTCACGACCTCAGGGCAGAGTTCGCCGTGTTGTGGAGTCAGAAACGTCATCTACAACGTCGTCTCAGATACCCGAAGAGGACGAAGATGACGAAGACGAGGGCCCAATACGACGTGGAACACGCAGCCGTGCACATGCTGGCATTCTACATCGCGCCAACGGCTCTCGACCTCCTCCTTCGACGACATCTACGGAAACGAGTACCGAACAAGAACTTGATGAGGACGAACAAGCGTTGCTCCAAGAGGACGGCTGGATGCTACATCACGATGACCCAGACGAGGAGATGGATGCCGATGAGGATGATGAGAGTGATGGGGGAAGAACGACTGTTGGGTGGGATGCGACTGCGAATTCCAATGATAGACTACGAACGCATGGTTCTCTAACACCTACTGCAGATCGGCCTCGGCCTAACGCCCCTATTCGACCCCCCTCCCGGGTGGGTAACGCTCGATTCCCCGATGGATCGCGCGGCTTACGACGGAGGCCTTCAGTTCTTTCTACGTCAACAGTTCATTATGAAGACGGTGAGGCGGACGATGACGATTCGGATATGAATGGTGAGGGGGACATCGATATGGCTCTCAATACACTAAGAGTACGTCGATCTCGTGCCCAGATGCGAACTTCGGCAGCCTTCAATAATCAAAATAATTTTACGAATCGAGGGTTTTCTCAAGGTGACCTTATCGATATGGACACTGACGACAACTCGGACACATCGCATCGTCCATCTCAAAGAAATAGACAATCCCGAACCCGACATCCGGAATATGACCCCCGGATAAGCTGGATGTTCGCAGATCATCAGCGTGAACTAATGGAGCAACGGAACCGCTCCACAACACCAATTGCAAGACCACGAACGGCAAATCGAAATCGGGCTAGCCCCGCCACGCAATTTTCCCCTTTTATGCCTCCGGGAAATGCCCCCACAAGACTTCGAACGCCTTTGATGAGTGCTTCTTCAAATGCGGAGACCGCTTTAAGAGCCGGAGGGCCAACTTCACCGCCCAATAGGCCAACCGGCATATCAAGTAATCCAGCTACATCTGGTCTGGAGCATATATGGAGAATGGACCGCGCAGTGTCTGCAGGAGCAGCGGTAGGTACTGGTACGGCAACCATGAGCCCGACTTCACCAATCCGTGCTGCATCCCACTCATCAGTCAATGCCACATCTCAAGCTCAAGCCGCTGCGGCAGTTGATATGATTGATCGGCCACCGAGCAGAGTCGGAGCTAGGCCACCTTCTACTACAGGTAGGCGGAATTCGGCAACCTTTTCGCCTGTATATCCGGGATTCGGGCACACCAGCATAGGTCTCAATATGGGAAATCGCCTTTTCCAACCCCAACGAGGAAACCCCTGGGGAGCATTTGTCCAACCCAACGGCGTGCGCAGCCGGAGCTCCCGTTCTATGTTAAGAGAGCAGTCTTCAACGGCAACGTTGAGGGCATCTAATTCTCGTGCCAATCTGAGGGATCCGGTCAGCCCACCAGCAATTGTCAGGACCCAAACGTCCCGAATTAATCTACGCAACCAACCATCGCAACGTCGGCTGAACAACCAATCTTCTACGCGCACGCTTCGAGCCAGTGAACATGCTCGACCTCCTCATTCGCCAACAACCAACACTAGTTCACCTATTTCCCCCAACAACCGACCTTTGCGCATCACGCAGGACGAACTTGTGCGCCGTGGCCGCGAGCTTGTGAACAATAGGGCGACTGAGCTTCTTGGGACGAATCCACCGGGGCCTCAGCCACAACGCACCAATCCGTTCACTTCAAGGGCTCAACGACCGGGTATGTCCAGTCGTGAAGGGTCCGTGATCGCTGGGACTTCGGGGGCAATGAACTCTCACACACATGTCAGAAGTAACTCAAATGAGTCTCTGATCTCTGCTGGCTCATCCTCTAATATGAACCCTAACCCTCCTTCGCCACACCTAAATCGCCGTCGCAGCGTCCGCAATATCGCATCTGCACTTCCTCCGAGCGTATACTCAGCTGCGCAAACGACCTTGTCTCCCCAGCAAGCTTCATACCCTAATGCATATGCTCGAGCAAGAAGCGGATCTCTAGCGAGCAATTCGGCTTTTGACTCTCCGCTCAGCCCTGGCCAACGAGGTATGAGCCCTATGGTGGCGGCAGGCAATAGCGGCAGATATTAGACAGAGATTGGAAGCTTCCAAGAAGCTTCGCATGAGCGCATGAACTACTTTTCTTTTGCTTTCTCTTCTTATTTTCTCTTTGCTGGTAACTGGCATCAGGCATGGAGGACTACAGCCACGGCATCGGCATCCACAAAATGTATGCGCGATGATACCTCTTTCATGAACACTCACAGGCATGGAACGGCTCATTTGAAAAACGGCTTTTTCTGGAGCATTCAGTTTGGCGCAAAATCGTCGGGGGTTTTTTTTTTCCTTTTATACCAACTTTCATGATATCAGCTTGGGATCGATTCAGGGAAAACAATAAGGGATGAATACGGGGTATGATTATGGGTTTAGCGTCATGGTATTCTTTTTTTATTTTTAGGTTCCAGGTACGTCTTTAGCGTGGCGTTTGGTATGGCGAGGTTTCAATGGAATGGGCGTTCTGGAGATGGATATGTATGGATCTTCAGTGTGATGTAATGATTGAAAGTGATGAAACGTGACCGAAGCCTAGGGATAGGAAGAGATCGCGAGAGATTTCATCCACGAACTAGTACATACCTGCGTTTTGGCTAGCAGCGTCTCTAGGCCCCAAAAACTATTTGTTTGTCCGCTCCGTTATCTCTATCGCCTTTTCTCCTCGACCACTGCGAGGCACTGGTGAAACAAATATGTACTTCTCTCTCTTTCTCTACAGCGTAGGGTTCTAGGAAAAATGGTCTTACATCCTGACCCAGTTCGACCAATTAGAGAAGTTCTCGGAGTATAGATTTTTGAGTTTTGCGGAAATCTTCCGTACCGTGCCAGAGGTTATGGATCTGGTTCTATTTTGTTCTTGGTAGAGATTATTATTAATCGTTCAACAGAAGGAACTGCGAATTTTAGGAAAGGTATAGGATATGAGGACTGTTATTGTCGCGTAACAGACAGGTCTATGGGCTTTGGTAGAATGATGAACATTAGCTGAATAAGTGGGGTTGGAAGAGTAATAGGGGTTGGAGCAATGAGCTGACTGGAGTTTAAGCAAACTCCACTGCGCTACTTTGGGGTTCACAGAAAACAGCGTCTAGTGGCTTAATAAGGTTACCACAAAAAAAAGCCGATTCGGCTTTCGGTGTGAATACAGAGCTAATACGCAGTCACGTGCTAGACATTCATCCTCCCCTATTCTCGACGGTATACGAAGTTACCCCAATATAGAAATAACATAGCTGTTTGGATCCCTTGCTCCCGATTTTTTTTTTGTTTCCATCGCCCTCTGTGCTTCAACAAGCTAGACTTGAAGTATCTGGCTAGGTGGGCGGGTTTAGGTGAACGGGTTGGAAGGAGGACCGTAGTAGATGACTGTAGATGCAGAAGATTGAATATAATAAACAAACACATTTGCCATAGTTGTATCAGAATGATCTAGGGTGAGGAAAAGGTGAAGATTTTGGATTCTAGAGGGACTTACCTCTAGAGTCGGCTTTACTTTACTCTAAGCATTGATACTACGTGTTCATAGACCCGATTGGGGACCAGGTAGCACGTTAAATAGAATTGTTATTATTACTATTAATAAATAAACTCAATTGGAGATGATATATCCATCTAACGCTTCCAGCTGGTTGTTTTGCCAGAGGAGGCCCTCTTAGTTCACGGAAATGTCGGTGTAGCCTTTTGTTCAGAGCCCCTTTTCACCGCTTGAGAATAAGGGGGATAGAAAAGGAGAGCGAGCGTATTGAGCTACCTGGGCCATTTCGAAGTTGCTGAGACTTCATATCTACGTAGTATCAAGGAAGGGGGCTTGTAGATATGCATAAGATAGGCCGGAGAGTGTAGGGATAAGCCTAAAGTGTTTGCGTGGCCACTTCAATAGCAGTCCGTAATCAACTCCATGAACAAATAAAAAAGAACATATAAAAAAGCAACTTTCTACCCTAACACACATCCTTTCAATTTCAAATTTGCATAAATCAAAACTTTTATATACCATCATCTCCACATCGAACCCTCAAAACGCAAAATCTACAGTTCTAAAAGCGACCGCAAGCTAACCATCCCTTCATATCAAGAACTCTATTACATTAAGAAACAGAATCAAAGATTCCTCACCCGCCACCCTTTCTCAACTTCAACTAATACCCAAGCAACGCAACAGCCCCCGGCTCACTACAAACATAAACCACATCATGACTATCAGTAAACCCATTAAACCGCGTAGCCGAGCACTTAGTATAAGCGCCCATATCCTCAAAGTACAACCAGTCACCCACATCAAGCACCTCAGGGAAGACGCAGGATGAAGAGATGACATCAATACCATCGCAAGTTGGGCCCCAGATAGAGTACTCGGTCATAGACGGGGTATCGTATCCAGAGCGGCCGACATCGTACTTGAACTGGTCGGCGGACTTGAGCACGCGGGGAATGGGATTCTGGTGGTCGAAGATGATGCTCGAGAAGTTGCCATAAACGCCGTCGTTGAGGTAGAGCATGTAGGATGTCGTGCCCAGGGTAGCATCGGCGACAGTCCGACGAGCGATCACGTGGCAGGCGATAGTGAAAGCGGTGGAAACGTAGTACCGGCCAGGCTCGCCAATGATACGGACATTGGGAGGAAAGTACAGATCAAGGGCGCTGGAGAGAACAGCTGCCATGGCCTCGAACGTTTCACCACAGAAACCACCCCCGACGTCCAAGGTGTGCATCTCGAAGCCAAGATCGGCGCCCTGGTCAAAGACATACCTGGCATCTTGCACAGCCTTGAGGAACGCCTTGGGGTCCGATGCACCAGAGCCTACATGGAAGGCGACTCCGACGACATTAAGCTCCAGCTCCTTGGCCAACTTCAACAATTCGGCTGTCGAGTCCAAAGAAGCGCCGAATTTCTGGCTGAGACGGCACAAGCTGGCAGAATCGTCCGTCAAGATGCGAAGGTACAGCTCAGCGTCGGGGAAGAGCTGCTTGGTCTTGTAGAGCTCATCGGCATTGTCGAAAGTCATCTGCTTGACTCCATTTTGAGCAGCGTAGCGGACGTATGACTTGGTCTTGCAGGGCTGCGCATAGATGATGCGAGACGGATCCACACCCATCTTCAGGACCTGCTCAATCTCGGCCTTGGAGGCACAATCGAATCCAGTGCCAAGAGCGGACAGGAGGCGCAGCACTTCAGGATCGGGGTTGCACTTGACCGCTGTCCCATGTCAGTAAAAGTCCAAACCATCCCAATGTGGAGGAGGGTACCACTGGTTCACTCACCATAATGAGGCGTGACTCTTGCCAGGTTCTTCTTCCAGCGCAGATGCTGGCGGTAGACCTCGCCCAGATCGGCTACGAAGAAAGCATCTTCTTCGCCAACTCCGCAGATGTCATGATCAACGGCTTCAACACGACTCTTCAGAGCCTCGCCAATCAATTGTTTTGCCTTTTCAGCGCCATGGTTGTCGATCTGACTGAGGTCGATTGGTTTATCTAAAGACTTGAAAGCCTCGAAAGATAAGGTATATTCATCGGCAGGCGTGAGGGCAGAAGGTGCCATTCCCAGGAAAACGAGTTTCAAGGTTTTAAGATTAAGTGGGTTTCTCAAGGGGCCGATGGCACGTTAGGGAGGTCTGAAGGGCTCGAAACCGAGGCCTGGTTGTGGGCGAGGTCTCCTCGACTCTTCCTCTGGGAGAGGAAGAACCACAGAGAGCGTCCTATGCGGCAGCTGGGGTTGCGGGGTGTCCGGGGAGTGGTTTGCGTTAGGGGAAAATAACGCACGCTCGAGCTCGGTAGGGGAGAAGCTTTTCAGGGGGCGGCAGATTATTGAGGATGTCTGGGTGTGGTCGTATCGAAGCACGTTGGGAGTCGAATGGGATCAAGGCCAAATGGGCCGTCTTGCGGTGGGATGCCTTTGCGAGGACCAAAGGCTAAGTCCTACTGAAAGGATGACGAACTGGAGGAAGAAGAAAGATAGGAATGACGGAGCGAGCGAAGTGCGGGGGATTCTATCTTTATAGGAGCTTAGAGTTCCAAGATAGATCTGGAGGGGGGAAGGGGAGGGGGAAGGGGGAGGGGATGAGAGTAAGAAGAGATGGAGGAGGCGGTGGGGCAGAGACGAGATGGAGAAAATGACTCTTGTGTGTGCGCGCCCGTGCTGCTTGGTGCGCTTTTGGGCAGGAACCCGATGCCCTTTTCCTTGGAAAGTTTTCCCGATGATCTCCCGTTCACGCAGAACCAACCACAACACCAACATCTTCCATCCACTCCACCATGACGGGCCCTGACAGATCGCAGATTCGCAGCTCATGCATGCAACACCAGTCAATCTGCAACGTCATGATTTTTATTGCAACAAGCAGTCTCCACGATCAGCATTCATCTGCAAGTTATACGCCTCTTGTTCAGCCTCATGTCGTTTATCCTCTGATCGCAGTTCAGCTTCTAGAAAACCCTCAGAAGCTGAAATGCGGCTATTCAAAAAAAAAAAAAAAAAAAAAAATTCCCCGTCAGTGATTCCAACCAGTGGTTTCACTGCCAAATCACAGCAGCAGTATTGCAAATGTTAGATAAGGCACTATATCTACCGTGTGGCACAGCAGCTGCCTACATCTTTCCTGCACGTGGTTCGAACACAGCGGCCAATTCAACGCACCGACGACGATATGCGTGAATCCACGTATTTATTTCCGATAGATATTTCGTATACTTCCATGCCGTAGAAAACTCCCGCTAACATTAAAAAGAAAGAAAAAGGAATGTGCAGTGGTATCTAATCTACATTAAGCAACCCCTATGATATACAAATGCAACAACTCAACAGATTCCAAAGATTTGGCCTATGCAAAATGTCATGCCGAATGTCATGCAGAAATGCCCAAGACAATTAAAACTTCAACGGGGGTATATGTCGCGCAAGCTTATGAGCTTAATATCAACAACCCCCCTCCCCCCCCTCGGTGGATTCTCCCTTACTGACTGTGCACAACCACCGGTACATCTTACAAGTCTACCCCGACCTTACTACTCACGAGCTAATTGTTCCTACTCGCCGAACTATGCAGCTGCCGTGTTCCCGCACCGCCTCCGACCCCAGACGCGCCCTCGTAGCCGTAGGTGAGGCTGCCAGTGTAGCGGTCTAAGCCTACATCCTCAGGCGGTTCTGAAGACCCTCTTTCGGCTACCTTTGTAGGTGTGCTTGGAGACACTGCTGACTGGCCTTGTAAGCCCTCAGCGATAGGCTGCCGCCGTTGGCTCCAGAGTCTCGAGTGCGCTTCCCAGCCCTTCTGCTTCGTCTGCACGATTTTCTGGCCTTGTTTGTCGTATCTGTCTATCATCTGATTCACTACTGGACCACGGCCAGTTGGTTTAGCACGGATGGTGGGGCCGGTCTTCTTTGGGAGGCCTGTGTTTTCTTCCAAGGCGTTTGGAGAGAAATCGCGGATAGCGGGGAGTCGGTCTATCTCTGTCGTGGGCATTGGCGGTACGTCGTTGTAGAGAATGTAGGACTGGGACGAGCCGTAGTAGCTTCTTGGTCTGGCTGGCATCTGAGGTCTTGCGAGGGCGCGGTCTTTGCTTCGCATGCGGGCGAAGTCTGCGGCTACTTTAGCTTCCATGTTGACCATGGATCTGGCACGTGGGAGTGCGCTGCCGAGCTGATGAGGATGTGTGGGCAAGGTCATTGGGTTGACGGGCACATTGGATTTGGATATTGCAATATTCGTTGCAATGTCATATGGTGAGCCGCCTAAAGAACTGGCTACTGTGCCGAGCTCGATCACGGTAAGGCGTTTCTCTTCCTCGTCCCGGGCATTTTGCAGCTTCTTTTCTTCTCCCATTTTACCCCTAAAGATAGATAGACTGCGTCTGAGGCTGCTAGGAGGTGTGGGTGGTCGCTCTGTCTGTGCTCGGAGGTGGTGTCGAGGTGGTGCAGGTGAAGAGGGTGGTGATGGGAATGTGATAGGAACAGTTGACGGCGAGTTGATGAGAGATTCATTGGAATCTGTGTGTGCGGCGGAGATATAAGTCTGAGTCAAGTACTCCATCCCAGGCGTCTCAGACAGTCGCCTAACGAACTTCTCTCTAACTGGGACCGGGACATCCGGAATACTTCCTGCGGCGATTGGTGTGCAGGACTGTACCACAGGCAAGCTTTGATACGAAGGTGTACGCTTTTGTAATCTCTTCTTTGTCGATGCTTTACTCTCGGTACTCGAGAGGGAAGCAGTTGACTTCGGCATAAAAGGTGCAGAAGCCGAATAAAGCTGTCGATAAGGACCCTCCTGTAAATGTAAATGAGCTGGTCTTCCAGCAACGCTTTCGTGGATCGGAACGGGTGGTAATGGTTTGGAGATGGGAAGGGATAGCATTTCTTTGAACGTGTAGCTGCTGATTGGGTGCTTCTTAACGGGTTCACTCCCGCTTTCCTGAAGGTCGTCTAACCTTGTAGCGTGTTTGTGAAGAACAGGAGCACTGCCATCCTTAGAGGCATCTTCTGAGTGTCTTCCCGATAGAAAACTGCCTCCTGAGGAGTAGCCCGAGTCGGCCTTCGAAGGAGCGGGTGGTCGGTCACTGCTTTCAATACCGCCGATGCTTTGCGGAAGAGGAGTATCATCACCGAAAATAGTTCCATCTAGAATCCGAAAAGCTTCCTCCCTAAATGACACACCATCGTCTGGCATTGAGTCAATGAAGCCTTCGTCGACAGGTCCCCCTTCCTCAGCTTCCTGTGCTGTATGTATTTGGATCGCGTCTTCTTCAGTCGCAAACGGGCTAGGTGCAATTTCAGCCCTATAATCCCGCGCGAGTGTATCTGCACTCTTGTTGACGACATGAAGTCGACGTTCCAATTGCTCAGAATGTGTGGTTTCGAAAGAACACCGTGTGTGTGGCCGCCGCTCGACTTTCAGTGGGCTATCGCACCTAGACATCGTTTTCGCTCGCCTGTTGGGACCCTGATTTCGAACGACTTTGTTCTGTCCGAGAAGAGCAGATGACTTGCTCCTTCCATGTCCTTTTGATTTGCGTGGTTGCATACAAGCTACGGGGCTCTTATAGCCGCCCGATGCCGTGAAATAGTCGTCTTCTTGAGCAGACTCCTGATTGGAAGGGCGGCGGGCAGCTAGTTTGGATATCACACTTGCTGAAGGGGAGGGGGCTCCGTTCGTGACATAGAGTGAGCCAATCTTCAAGGATCCAAGATGTGCGTAATCCATATCTCCGGGTGTTTTTGCCCGCGGTGTCGGCGAATTGCGACTTTCTTCAGCTACGTCTAATGTAGAAAGTTTGGTGAGGGGAGAAGTACCCGTCATATCAATCTTCCACTCTTGCTTCTTCGATTGCCGAGGAGATGAACTCCATTGTGCCCAAGAATTTCGCAGGGTATCAATTGGCGAATTTCGTGTGGCCAGTCCAGGTGTTGCTAACGAGCGCCGTCGGATTAACGATGGGGAGGAGCTGTTGGCAGTCGAAAGTCGGCGGTTTAGTCCTTGACTTGTCGTAAGCGATTGTGCACGTCCGGAAGGCTGTAAAGCCGTATCTGTGGAACATGGCACTGTTAGCATTGCTCCGAAATTTCCTAAGTTGTCCCTGAGGGAATAAAGCAACTGATAGAATGGAATCACTTCGAAAGCAAGGGATGAAGGGTGAATTTAAGTCGAGGCAGATGAAATCAGAGTGTATTTGGTTGGGGACTCGAGGTTGATAGACGGTCACTGAAAAGTGTTTAAGGGGTAGACAGGTGGTGTTAGGGATCGGGTTGCAGAATATTTCAACAGACATGGCTCATGTCAACTTACGGAGTGATGCTAGGTCTTCACGAGACGAATTTTTTCGAACTTCTTGGAGAATTTTGACAGCCGTATCATATTCTACTTCGAGGCTATTTCGAGTCACGGATAATTTCGAGCTTGGAAGACTGGCGAGCTTCGTAGTCGAAGTCTGCGCGCTAGCAATCGGGGAACGTGGTGAAGCGGACGTCGACAAAGTCGACAATCTCCTTTGGACATGGCTCGCCAGTTCTCCAATGTCGTCATTTTCATCAGGCGGAAAAGAAAAGTCGGTCTCTACCGGTGAGGATAACAGTGTCCTAAAGTCACGTTTCCCGTTGGGCCGTGACGGGGTCTCTGTAGCTCTAAAATCCGAGTATCTCGATGACACAGACAAAGGTTCGACTTTGGCAGCCTTGTCAACTTTGGGAGATGCAAAGGGCGAGTTGGTGTTCGTCTTCGGCTTGGATAGCTTATGATGGCTTTGCGAGTTTCCCATTTCGATGAACGAGGCACAGAATCACAAGGCTATAGGCCTAATACAAACTGGACACCGGGAACCATTGGAGGCAGACGCTAGAATCGAAAACGAAGTTAGCAAAGTTAAGTTTTACATGAGGACTAGACTCAGTCAATACCTCTATGTCTGCTGCAAAACGATTATCAGTAAAGACGGTTATTGTAGAGGGTGGTGTTGGGTGATGGGTTGGAAGTTCCCTTAGAACAAAGCCATAGTCCGCAACACCGCAAAATGACAGACAAGGTCGTCTTCTATCTCAGAAATCTCAAGTTAACAGGTTAAATGGCGTCGCTAGAGGCGGAACCAAGCAGTATGTAAGCGTTGGATTAGGATTTGACAGCCTGCAACGTTGGGAAAGTGGAGAAAGCCCTGAGATGAAGTAAACAACAAACTTGGAAGCATCCAAGGCATCCTGTCTTCGGATGAAACCCCCAAAGCACACAGCATGGGGTCCAAATCGAAGATGAAAGCATGCCGACCAATAATAAACTGTAGAAGAGGAGGAGTGAATTCCAATTGAGCCCCCGTATCAGCAGCGGCTTCCTTGAACCTGGTGAGGATCCGTCCGTCAAGAGGCAACAAGGTATGGTTCAAGGCAGTGCCCCCGCTTCAAGCTCAACGTCTTACTGCGAATGCTTCATCCTGCAGCGACTGCATGGGGAATTGAAGGGTTAACAGGTTTCCCATCTCGCCATCTCGCTTAACATCCGACTGCTGTGGTGCGGGTCGCTTAAACGCCACTCTCTCTCTCTCTTCTGCCACGTACCGTTTCTCCATAAATATATCATCGACAGTTGCCTCTTTGCATATCACAATCTTGTTCTCCAGAGTGGAAGGTTTGTCGACCATGTCGTCACAGACTCAAGACCTCAAGTGCTTTGACTTCGTACGTATTCGCCGCATGATCTGTACTCATTCTTTCTTGGATAATTGCTATCAACAACCTTGTCTATAGTAACAGTGAGCAAGACTCCAATTCCGTCCCGAGATTCTTTCTGCAAGTTTCGTGCTTTATTTCATATTAACCGCCTTGTTCCTGTCAGAGCCGTCCTTCTATTTCATGTCAGATGATTATGTTCACTTTGCATCTGTTTCACTTACGAACATAGCCAGTTACTTCCATACGAAGTGTGGCAGGCTGCTCTGCTTGAACTTGCTATCAGCCTGAGGTCAGCTTGTCTTCGAAACAGGTCTATGCAGAGGATCTCAATCGGCACCCCTCCCCCCCCCCCCCCCGCATAACAGTGGTTATATCTTCTTTAGGTCCATGGGCATAGGCAGACAAGGCAAGGCCCATCTTAACAGTTCTCTCTGGAATTCCTTGCGAGCAGGAGACAGAGACACTTGCAGGTAAATGAAAACCTCCTAATAAAGAGCTCGGCAAGAACTTACATGCTGCATTTCTTGCATGCCAGCATGGATTCATTTCGGATTTAGGTAAATTAAATCTAGAGGCTTTTCAGCTTGATTACCGATCTCAGATATCAGTTATTCGATATTCGATTATTACGACGGTACTCAGCTGCTAGACTGAACAACGTATAACCGTTTTTGCAAAATATCCCACAATTTCCATCGTAAACTGCTTACAGCCGGCTTTGTACTCTTCGTAGACTGTGACATTCTATCCATATTCTGTGCCCCAGAAGTGTTTCAAAGGTCGTGATATGCCTTGGTTGCTATTATAAATCACGTGACTTACACTCGCTGCCTCGGCCCAAACGCCTGCCAGTGCAATGACGCCGCGAAATGGGAGAGGCTGAAATGTCGACTTCAAACATGACATCATAACGACATACGGTGGCCAAGACATTCACCACCCTTTCCTGTGGCTCTCTCTTCTGCTCAGTCAGACCTATCCCGATTCCTTTTGACCTTATTTTTCCCTTCTTCGGACATTTCAGTCTGTCTCTCGTACAGCGCAGTCATTTCTAGTCTTTCTCTCTAACTCCTCACCCGAACCAGTCCTGTCGCGTGTCTCCTTGCCGTTTGCGAGTTCCTTAGATCCATACTTTTAATCAACTCCATCTTTTCACGAGAAGGTCATCATGTGGGGAATATCATATTGGACAGTGCCTCTGTTCTCCTCTTTAGTATGGCTGTCCATGTTAATTGCCATGCTGGTGTCGTGGGTGAAAGAAGGGTCGCCTCGTTATCCTTCCATGGAACACAATCAACACATTGCGTAAGTTTCGATGTCTTCCTTCAGTGAGTACATCGTTAATTTCAGTAGATACATCTCGGATGTCGGCGCGCAGCATTTAAAACCTCTGTTCATCGCTATGAGCGCCGTGACAGTCGTAACTTTCGACCTTTCCTTCATCTTCGAGAGGTGGCTGCGGCATACCGGTCGTCTTGCGCCCAACACTTCGTGGTGGCAGAAATCCCTTTCACTACTCTCCATTATAGCCGCCATCGCAGGCGCTGCAGGACTGATCCTTTTATCCATCTTCGATACACTTCGCCATCCTCGAGCGCATGATGGCTTTTTAATACTTTTCCTGTATGTTTACAACAGAGCTCAATTGGGATCAGGCACGAGGCTAACAATACACGTAGTGCCGGTTACATCATCTCAGCCATTTGCATTTGCATAGAGTACCAGCGGTTGGGTGTGCACCATCGCGAGAATTCGGTGTTACGGTATTCCTTCTACATTAAGCTAATGTTCATTATTGTTGAGGTCGCCCTTGCTATTGGTAAGTTACCTTTCAGATCATTGTTTCCTAAATGGGTCCTCTAACATATTCTCAGCTTTTGGTGTTACCGGCAAGCAACATCGCTACAACACGGCCGCCGTTCTCGAATGGGTTGTTGCCTTCATCTTCTTCTTCTACGTCCTCAGCTTCTTCATCGATTTTATGCCTGCAGTCCGCACCAAGCACCACCAGAGCAAGCAGACTGAAATGGGCATGGCAGATGCCGAAGCTGCCAATGGAGGCATGCACAACAACTATTACCGTCATGGTGCGCCTGCGAACGGTTATACAACTGAGCATGGCCATACCAACGGCTATCCTGACGGATACGCTGGGGCGAGAGCAAATGGCTATACCAATGGCCATACCAATGGCTATACCAATGGCCATACCAATGGCTATACTAACGGCACCGCTAATGGCTACACAGATGGCGGTTATACAAATGGGCATGTTAAACCGTCACACTCTATTCCTGCGTCGCAGAACTTTTAATACTCTACCACTCTAAGTATCTGATTCAGGCTGTTTTTAGATATCCCGATGCACTATCCGATACCCCTTCATGTACTATATTGTCACGGGAAGTATGAGTTATGGCTGAGCAATTTCCTTTGTTTGAGGGTAAATCTGGGGCGTCATGTTGGTACACATAGCACTGGAGTTTTGGTGCCTTTTCTGAATATATGTATGGGGGAGATCTGATCTGAAGTAATTGCATTTAAATGAGACGTTCGAGTGTAATAATATGCTACTTTTGGGGTGGTAACGTTGTACCTTTTTCCCTTTTCCAAGTGCCCACTTGCCTCACTCCCTCTGTTCAGCTATCTAAACGTCGAGTTTCTGCCTTCGGTCTTCATCTAATTTAAGTTTCAGTCGGTTTTTGCCCTTGGTTCTCTTTCTAGAGAGATAACTTCTCTCCTAAGATATATTCGGATCTAAATAACAACAGCAACTGTTAGAGTGCTTGTTGAAGGCACTGGCAGGAGGAAAGCCCATTGTCCGGTCTCTAAACTTGATTCACCTAAGTGATTAGGGGGAATCCACTGTTAGCCCACCTTCGTTTTACAAAGCAAAGCATTACTCTTAGCCAATAAAATAGGCTCGATATATCCTAGGAACAGGCTAGTAATTACTTCCGCCCTCCCCCCCTTCTTCCTAACCCCTAAACACGAACAACCATACAACAAAAATTTGCGTCTACGTCGTCGCCCTATTCCTACTTTCCGTCTTAGCTCTTCCTGCTTCTTAAGCTTCTCTTCCATTCTTCTTTCACTTCTTTCTCTTCCCGGGAGGGCCTTCCCTTGGAATGGAAAGAGGGAGGTGTGGATTGGTAGGAGAGAGGTTGGAGAGAAAGGAAGAGGAGGAAGAAGAAGAGGAAGAAGAGGAAGAAGAAGAAGAAGAGGAAGAGGAAGAGGAAGAGGAAGAGGAAGAGGAGGAAGCGAGTAGGCGGGCTTTTACAGCCCTTGAGTATTTAGAGTTCAAGCTGATATATAAGTGTTAGAAGTTTTTTTTTGCAGGTGTAAAATAAAGCTTAAAGCTGTTCGGGTTGGATAAGATGATAAAGCCCAGTCCATGCGAGAGGCAGAAACGATTAAGATATCATACGCTTGTTTCTTGTTGCACTTCTAGAGAGAGGATCTTAACTATCTAGGTACTCAAGGCATGGTAATTCGAAGTAACGAGAGTTTACAGTCTAGAACAGAAGAAGCAAATTCTTACGCAAAGCAATCCCATTCAAACTAAACCATACAGACAAACCAGACAACTATTCAACCAACCCAAAAACCCGAAACCACTCCTATCTTTCTACAATGTGCAATACGTCGGCACGTTCTAGAATAAGCAGAGTCCCAGTTCAAAACAGGCGAAGTAAATTCTCCATCAAGGCAAATCCAATTCAAAAAGCCATACAAACTAAACCCACCCCCTATCCAAAAACCACATAAACCCCACCACCCTACCCCCTTATCACCATCATCCCGGTTCCCACTACCTTTCACCCATCCCCTCAAAATAAATCCTAAACCGCGGCTCCCCCTGCAACCCACACCCCACAACAGCCTCATAGCAGCACATAAGCAACCTCGGAAACCTACTAGTCCAATACCTCAAATATCCCCCTGGCAATTCCCCAACCTTCGCCTTCACAGCATCGTCCATATCTTCATAATGATTCTTCTTATTCCGCAGCGCCCGCAGCAAGTCCAGCATTTTGTCCCCGGTATACTTGCGCTGTTTACCGAGGGAGTTGATAAAGGCGTGGTCGAGCTTCAGGAGGAAATTGCGCTTTTTGTCCAGTACGTCGTGGCTATAGCCCTCAAGCAATTGGAGGTACTCCGACGGCGGATCGCGCGGTTCGCGCTCCCAGTGGTCCGAGCAGTCGCAGAGGAAATTGAGTCTCTTTTCCGCGGGCCAGAAGAAGGGGTGATTAATGACTTGGAGCGCCGTAGGACGGTCCTCAGGTCGGTTCTCCAGCATCCAAGAAATCAGATGAATAGGCTCCTCGGAGTCGTCCCCGAGATGGAGTTTGCTGAAGTTGGCCTTGTTCTTCTTGATGTTAAGCTCACGGATCTGCATCCAGCCTTCGTCGTCGTCGAAGGGATGGGAGCCGTTGGTGAGGACATAGAAGAAGACGCAGCCTAGTGAGAAGATGTCGACGGCTCGCTTGACGCCTTGAGCCACGGGATCGGTGGAACTAGACGAGTCTCGAGAATGGCCTGTCGAACTGTGTCTCTCCGACGACTCGTTAGGCTGCGAGATCAGCTCAGGTGCCTTCCATCCCACTGTGCCTGCGTTGCCGGTTGTACCAATCAGAGTACTGACATTTTCGGGCAGCGTCTTACAAAGCCCAAAATCAGATATTACAAGGCGTACACCGTTCTTTTGGTTCCGCTGCGGATATGCGATAAGGATATTCTGGGGCTTGATGTCGCGGTGGATTATTCTCAAACTGTGTAGATGATTGACACCTAGGGCGAGCTGATATAACGCTCGCGGCATATCACGGTTGATCTCATTTACCAAGCGTTGCTGAGTCTCTGTCAGTCCCTCAGGCCTTCCATCACGATACAGATCCCAGAGACTGGCTTGGCAGAGTTCTACAGCGATGTATAGGAAGTTTTCGTCCTTTTCGTCATCAAAATATCGGATAACGTTGGGATGGAGATCGCTGTCTTGCAAGAGTTTGACTTCCTGTTCCGCAAGGCCAAAGTACTGTGGCAGCATCCTCTTTACAGCAACGTCACGATCCTACGATTGAAATATTAGTATATACCACGTGCGGTGTCGAAACCGGCAAAACGTACCTTCCACTTCCCCTCGAAAACAAAGGTACCTCCACTGCCATTACCAAGGACATGGCTACAATCAATGGTGAGCTTGCCGATTCTCTTGATGTCGGAAACATCCTGTATATCACCGTCTTCTGTCACTTCGTCTGGATGGAGAGAAGGGGGTTGATCAAGCTCCTTGGCTGCCCTAACAATCCGGTTGACTTCTTCCAACTCCCTCTGTTCCCGCTTTTTCCTACCACTTCCCCGTTTGCCCCTATGAGTCTTCTTCTTTTTAACAGGAGTGGCTGGAGCTTCACCTTCTATGGCTCCAGCTGACTGATCCGGACCAAGCTGCGAAGTTGCCATAGTATTTGTTGCTTGAGCGTCTTCCAGGTCGTCAGCTGCTCCATCGATTGTTGTTGTTCGTGACAGATCGAGTTCTTCATCTTCGTCTTCCGGAAGATCAAACTTGACGCGACGTTCCTTGCTTTCGGGCACTTCCACGAGCGGTGCCTCTGTAACGGGTTCAACCAGAGCTGTAATCAGCGACGGTCCAGCCTCCGGAACGACCACTTCCGGCTCCGGAGGAGGAGGAGGAGGAGGAGGAGGAGGAGGAGGAGTAGAAGGTGTAGAAGGCGTAGAAGGCGTAGAAATTATTGCCGGCTCGAATGAGGGGACATGAACGAGAACCTTCTTTTTAACTGATTCAAAGGTGTTCGGCCTTCCCAGTCCATACGAGCCGAGTCCAGTGAGGATAACAATCATGGTGAAGAGGAAAGTCCACCATGTATTTCCTGTCTTCGATTCGATGATTGTTCTATGACCATCTGGGATTATATCGGATTTGACCTCAGAAAGACCGCTCGGTTGTGCCTTCTCCGACCCCCCAATGGCGAGAATATTGGGTGGAGGATTGCGGTCCAAAGAATGGACACCCACCAAACTCCGTCTATCCGGGAGGATATGTTCACCATTGTACTTCGTGAGTTCGTGCCACTCGGCAGAATAACAATGGGCCTCCTCTGCGCCATCTGTCACGGCTGGATACTTGCGTTCTGACATGGCATACCAACTCCCTGCTTCTGTGGTGTTCAGCCAGATGTCGTGTAACCCCTCCTCCTGCATTGCAGGTCCGGGTGGTTGCGGAAGGACTACCAGAGCAGGCTCCGGATTGTCATCGTCATACTGCCTTGCGACATCGAATACTCGGACGACCGGCGAAGACAGCTTTTTCTTGAACATCGGGCGGCGGACGTACATATTCTTGCCTCCGGTGTGGTCTATACCAATGATTTCCCCATCGAACTTGCTATAAACATATCTGTTGTCCATGGTGGATAGGTACTGGCTATGTAGATCCCGATCTCGGTTATTGGGAGTCCATTCGAAATACCTAATAGTGCAAATTGGCTCCCCAGTGTTCTCGTTCTGTATGTTGATGGTATACTCTGTTTGCCCGAGACTGAAAGTACCTTTGCACTGTAATTGGGAGGAGTGGGCAAACCCAGTGGATCGAGGCTCACAACTCTCGACATCTACGACACTG
This sequence comes from Delitschia confertaspora ATCC 74209, assembly GCA_010093945.1. Classification (NCBI taxonomy): domain Eukaryota; kingdom Fungi; phylum Ascomycota; class Dothideomycetes; order Pleosporales; family Delitschiaceae; genus Delitschia; species Delitschia confertaspora. The sequence continues at coordinate 6,352 of ML994167.1, read as the reverse complement.
GACCCGCCGGAGCTGAATTGTTTCAAGACAGTTCCTGTGCGAGCATCCAGAACAAACATGGTGTTCTTCTTCTCCGCGGTGTAGACGACCGGCGGATTCGCACTAGAATAAGGCGACAGATCTGAGGCCAATTGCTTAATTGTCAAGCCCAGGTTCTGAACGGAGGGCTGAGCGCCCGGCACAAGGACGTAAAGATTTCCATCCTCTGATGGCTCAACAATCCATATGAAAGGCTCGGATTCGGAATCGCCCTCTGTGCCCGAGTCATTCTTATTGTGATATATTGTCTCGACCATTGGCCTGGTGGCATCCAATTCCCAAAGTTCCATACCATTTTCCCTCCTCCTTGCGTGCAAGTGTCCATCAACGGTCGCCAACAAGACAAAGTCTTCAACTTCCCAATCCTGCAGAGATCGCGCACGAGGAGGCGAGGATAGACCACCTGAGGCGGCAGCGTCTCTGACGAAAGGTGCTCCAACAGAAGCTTCGGGGGCTCCTGGAGCTGAAGAATATGCTCTTGTTGCAAGGGCGCGCTCGTTCTGAGAAATTATTTCGGTCTGTCGGCCGCGTTTTGACGGAGTTCCGACTTCGTTATGATTGAGTGATGTGTATTTCTGCGGAATGACGGTATCGACATGAGCCTCCTCGCGGGGAGACCTTCGATAGCGATTCTGCGGCGGCTGCTGCTGCTGAGCTGCCGTCGAGATCCATGGTACGACTAATAGAAAGGCCAAAAGGGCCTTGCTGAGGCCGGGGCCAGCGCCGGGTGGCCGTCGGCGCGGCATGATAGAAAAGTGTTTATGATGATGCTGGCGTCGAAGCCTTTGGAAGGCTGCAGGTAGTGAAGAGATAAAGCATCAGTCAGACGATGAAGAGAGCTTAAGAGGGAAGAAGAAAAAGAGAGGAGATAGCGCAGAAAGGAAGTGGAGAGAAGGCTGATGAAGAAAGTTAGACAGGATGAGCTGAGATTTTGGATGAGGGCCTATTGAGCAGTGGGGAAAGCTGAAGGGATGGTGTGGGAGTTGTGTGGCTCTATGGCCCCTTTGGCCCAGGATGCAGGAACTTTGTTGGCTGTAGCGAGGCACAAGCCCAGGACCCTCCAGTGCCCTCCGGGGTTCAGATTCACGGGAATCAGCCAACCACGGCCGCCAGCCACTGCCCGCTTAAATTCGGCCCGCCCCTCTCTCCATTCGTTTCCCTCACGTCCCTCACGTCCCTCTCGACCCTCTCTAAATTAAGCCCACTTGGCACCTTTATAAGGCTGCTGCGATCACCTTTTCCTCTAAGGCTGAAGATCATACGAGGCGTGGCGCAATACGATAATGAATCGAGTGGTCAGTCTCTACATCACGAAAATACAGAGCTCTGTGGCTGCAGTTGGGGTGAGTGAGGGCTGTTCAATATGACTGTACCTACTTGTATGACATCGGTGGAAGTTGCTCACCCTTCCCTTGCTACCCTAGCATAACCTCGAACGCAACACCAGGAACGCCTGCTGTGCGCCAAATGCCAAAATCTGGGGAGCGGAGAGTTAGCAGAGAGTTAGCAGAGAGTTAGCAGAGAGTTAGCAGAGAGTTAGCAGAGAGTTAGCAGAGAGTTAGCAGACTTAGCAGAGACTTCGCAGAGGGGCACGATCATCACCAACGTCCGCAAATCCCCTTCCGAACTGCACCCTCGCACACATGTGACGCTATCTTAATCTACTCGGCCACCCTCCAAATTGAGCCCCATTATTTGCATCTCGTGTGATGCTTTAGAAGCGACCAGAAACTCAGATGCTGGGAAAGATTTTCTGAAAAGCCGATGGCGGGTGAGCCCAACATATGAAACGTACCTAGATTCGCCAACCGGCAAATGTCAGGAGTGCTAGAACCAGTTTGAAGCGGGGTACCAATAGCGGACGATGAAACCCCTTGTTGGAAGATTTCGTCGATTCGCACTCGCAGAACGGAGCGAGGCGATTGCTGACGGAGGGGGTTGGATCACGATACACACATTGACAAATAGAATAGAGTTACAGAAGAGCCATCTCACTGCATGATATCATTGTCTTCAATACTCTGTATAGAGACATGAAATTTAACAAGGGGCTTGTGCTGTGGCATCTTGTTCATCGTCGATGCTTGACTCGGACTTTTTTTGCACGACCCAGCCATTACATCCGCTCCCTCCTCCTCGGTGCGCTGCGGATGATGTTGTCCACCCGAAGCAGTAACTGTGCGAATTATTAGTGTCCTATTGCAATGGTGTCGCCCGAGTCCGATCACTTACCTCTGCCGCTTCAGATGCTGACGAAACAACCGCCCGCTTCAGCTTGTAGCTCTCGATCACGCCGAGCTCCCTCATGTCTGCAATGCCTCCACCTGGGGTCAGCAAATCCAGGCCAGAATTGATCAATCCAGAGTAGATAGCCTTGTTGAGCCTGGTCACCAAGTCGCTCGAATCGAAACCTGCGTTATCCGCGAGAATAGTGGGCAGCTGCCTGAGGGCCTTTGCGAAAGACTCGACAGCGATCGCCTTCTTGCCCTCGACGTTTTGTGCAGCAACGGTAACGGCCTTGGCCATGACCATCTCCGCACAACCACCACCAAGTGTAACCTTAGGCTCCTTCACTGTCTGAGAAAGAACTGCGAGAGCATCATGGAGGGAGCGCTCGGCTTCGTCAAGAAGATGCTCTGTAGCTCCGCGAAGAACAATCGTACAGGCCTTGCCTGCTGCCACACCGGAGAACTTGATCAAAGTATCCTCGCCAATGATGACCTCCTCAATGAGATCGCAGTGACCGAGCTTGACATTCTCTGGGTGATCGAACGTCGACGTGATTTCTCCTCCAGTGACCAATGCTAACCGCTCAACGCCGTCAAAGTCGGCGTGCTCGATCGAGCAGATACCAGCGTCGGCAAAGAGCTGCTCCGGCCAGTTGTAGATGAGCTGCCTGTTGACAAAGCAGTTGATCCCATGTGCCTTGATGCGCTCAACCTTAGCCTTCATCTTCTCCCGCTCCGCCTTCTCCAGCTCGGCCAGCTTTCCCGTAGAGTCCACCTTTACGCGGGCACCAAAGATCTTGATCTTGTCGGTATCCATTGCAGTGTTGGCAACCATAATCTTAGCATTCTCTATCCTCTTTGGTTGGTTTACGCCAAACTTCTTGTCCAGAATGAATCCCTCGTCCAAATAGGAGTCCTTCAACTTTCCTCCAGCCTTCTTGATGATTTGAATGTGCGTAAGATCGGTTGAGCCCTGCATTCTCAAAACAGCGTCTGTGGCAAGCTCCGCAAACTGGTCCCGGTCCTGGCTAAGAACCTTGCTGCTCAGCGTCGTCCGAGCAATGGCTACGAGATCTTTCCGGAAGGCCTCCGTGTTCTGGCTGTGGTCCACCGCAGTCTTCTCCAGTGCTGTTAGAGCAGCATGGCTTGCTATCCTGTAACCTTCAATAATCGTCTGGGGATGTATCTTCTGATCCACAAGCTTCTCCGCCTCTCTGAGCAGCTCCGCCGCCAGTACTGTAACGGAAGTGGTTCCATCGCCAACCTCGTCGTCCTGAACTTTTGATATGTTGACCAAGACCTTGGCTGCAGCGTTGTCTAAGGCGATCGACTTCAAGATGGTAGCTCCGTCGTTCGTGACCATGACTTGTCCAGTGGATCTGTATAAACCATTAGCTTCAAGCTCCTTATAAGCTCCAACATTGCACCTACGCAGACTGTAATATCTTATCCATGCCCTTTGGCCCCAATGTGCTCTTTACCAAATCTCCAACTGCAATAGCTCCAACGAAAGCGGAAAGACGGGCATTCTCTCCCTTCTCTTCCGTCACATCCTCCGCAAATATCTGAGTGGGGTTGTTGTATGACTAGAAAGAATCAGCAAAGCTCTCCGAGAAATAGTATATGGTACTTACCATGTCAGCGGGCAGGGAGGAGAATGTATTAAAAAGGGGTATCTACAAAGGTGGGGTGCCTATGTTGACTTGTCGTGCCTAGAGGAGACGCGCTTTTGGAAATTTCGATATCATAGAGTGTTTGCCCTGTTTGCACAGAGATTTTCCGGCGCGCCAAGGCCGCTGCTTGAGCTTCACCACCACCTCCGCCCGCAACAACACCAAACACCTCCCTCACCCCTCTATCAACACTTCCGACGACCTGTTTTCCAGCCTCGCAACACTTGCGCGAAATCAAGGCTCTCCTTATTATTGTATTTCTGCCCCATTTGGAAGAAGCAGCCAACTTGGATTGTCCCCAGTGGGTAGGTGACCATGATCTTTTACCAATTCGAGCTCCCGATTCGAGTTATTAACAGAAGCAACGCAGAATCTGCAGGCAGATTACAATCCCCAGTCAAAGAAATCTCCATATTTCAGCTTCCTCTCAGACCCAGCACCATGGCGAAACGGCCGGCTTTGGAGTCTCTTGAAGACATCGACGAAGTAGCTTCACCTGCTTCGAAACGCGCACGAGTCGAGGATGCGTCCCCCAGCCCCGGGCCAACTGGCGGTGCCGCTAGCAATGGACAACTTATGCAACCACGTCAGGCAGATCAGGAGAAGATAGATATCTTGGGCGCAGATAAGGAAGAGCATCAGGAACTTGAGGAGGCCGGCGCAACACCAGACGCTGTACCAGATGAGAACGAAGATGCCTCTGTCGCAACTGTCCCACATCGACAGTCGGCACCAGACGCCGGCTATGAGGACCTGTACCTGGATACCATCGATCGGAAAGTACTCGACTTCGACTTCGAGAAGCTTTGCTCTGTGACGCTTTCGAACATCAATGTGTACGCTTGTCTAGTCTGTGGAAAGTATTACCAGGGCCGAGGACCGAAATCGCAAGCCTACTTTCACGCTCTGGAAGTCGGCCACCACGTCTATGTCAACATGCAGACTAAGAAGATCTACGTGCTGCCAGAGGGATACGAAGTCACATCCAAGTCGTTAGAGGACATCAAGTTTGTCGTGGACCCGCGCCTGAGCCGACAGGAAGTCATGCGTCTGGATAAGGAGCCAAAGCTGGCATGGGACTTATCGAACCACGAGTATATTCCCGGATTCGTGGGTATGAACAATATCAAGGCAAATGATTACTTCAATGTCGTCATCCATGCGCTTGCACATGTTGTACCTCTCCGGAATTTCTTCATGTTGGAGGATATGTCGAAGCGACCCGAGCTGGCGCAGCGCTTCAGCACCTTGGTTCGCAAGATCTGGAACCCCCGAGCATTCAAGGCTCACGTGTCTCCACATGAGCTACTTCAGGAAATTGCTCTCCGGTCTTCCAAACGATTTACACTAACCGACCAGTCCGACCCGGTTGAGTTCCTTGCCTGGTTCCTCAATCATCTGCATATAGCCGTTGGAGGTTCCCAGACGAAACCCCGCAGCAGCATTGTCCAAAAAGTGTTCCAGGGCACCCTCAAGATCGAGTCCCAAGAAATCACAGCCCGCGCAGATGCCGGCGACCGGCTCCGCTTTGAAGACGCAGCAGTCAAAACCGAGATCACGCGTTTTATGATACTAACCCTCGACCTCCCCCCAGCCCCCCTCTTTCAAGATGCTCTAGACAAAAACATCATCCCCCAAGTCCCCCTCACCACCATACTAAGTAAGTAGGACGAATTCCCCCTGTTCCCCTCCGAGCTAACCATACTGCTAGCCAAGTACGATGGTATTCATTCTCAAGAGAAGATGAAGAACCGGGTCCGCTACCGTTTATTGCATCCTCTTCCACCATACCTCCTCTTCCACATCAAGCGCTTCAGCAAAAACAAGTTCGTCTCCGAGCGCAACCCCACCATCGTCACATTTCCCACACGCTCCCTCGATATGTCACCGTTCGTTGAACCCAACCCGTCTCTCTATCCCCCGGGCGAACCAATTTGGTACGATCTTGTCGCCAACGTCACGCACGAGGCTGTCAAGAAGAAAGATGATAGTGTTGAGGGGGAAATGGATAAGAAGGTCTGGAGAGTGCAGCTTAAGGATAGAAGCAGGGATGAATGGTGGGGTGTTCAGGATTTGTTTGTCGAAAAGGAGAGGGCGGAGACGCTGTTTACTAAGGAGAGCTATGTGCAGGTTTGGGAGAGGAGGAGGGAATGTACGCTGAACAGAGCGGCTAAATGATGATGCTAATGCATCGAGGATCTGTACGGATACCAACGCTTATGTCGCGAAGGTAGAGAAGGGGACGGGTGTTCGCGCTCATGGCGCGAGGATGGGAAATGTCTGCTAAAAGGAAGCAGCATCTAAGGTGTTCGAATTGGAGGATTGAATAGGCGGGACATAGAATATACCAATGCCATTATAACAGATACTTCTCTCTTACCTTATAAGCTTCTTTCTGCTTCTACCTTCCTA
>ML994166.1:0-35603 GCA_010093945.1 Delitschia confertaspora ATCC 74209 | reverse complement strand
TATTCATCGCTCTTTTCATCATAGATAGAATCAATCCATTCGTTCCAAAGACAATATCTGTGAGCACTTCCGCATGCTAAATACAACCTCCATCACTACCAACCTTGGTTCCAAAGGCTGACTTCACAGCTTGTGTGACAAGTCTTGAGAACAGGGTTAAGGGTGGCTTATGTGCATTTGACGTTGCTTGTATTGAGACTAAGTCATCAGAAAAAAGTGAAGCTTTGTCGACAGGAAATACAAGCGCCGTTGTTTTCGGGACAGTAGATGTCGTCTGTTCAAAGAAGAAAGCATCAGAGGAAAGTCCAGCTCCTGCAGCAGCCCCTGAAACAAGGCTGACGATATGTTTGACCCTGCAGACTTCGCCTGTTGGGCCCAGGAAGTATATCCAAAAAGCCTATTTCTTTCGGCAGGTTCGAGAACAACGACCTTAACAGAGGTGGCCTGTAGACCAAGAAAGAACCACAGGTCGACTCAGACGCTGAGAAACGTCATGAGAATGCCCAACGATTCCAAACCTTTAGGCGAAAAGACCGCCGCAGAGCCGTCCCGTTCACTGAAGGTGCGGCCAAGCGCAAGCCCCCCCTAAGGTAAATCGACGCGCCGACGCAGACTTAAAATAGGTACATTAACTCCTTCAACCAAGTCTAATGAGTAAGTCTGCTCATCTTGGACATTCTGCTGTAGTCCAACACTCTAGTATAAGACCGAGAGCAATTCGATAAGTGATGTGGAGGACGGATGAGTTTGTTTGATATCACTTAAGATTGATTTGTGCAACGATAGGACTTCTTTGTTGTACTTGCATGAGTTTAACTGAGAAAGACTTTGTGTTTATTGTAGCATAACAAATCATGATTTGATTTCCGGATACTCCGAGACCTCTACATTAATAACAATCTTTTTTAAAAATGGCCTAAAGCAGAAGAAAAGAAGAGACAGACATCCACCTTATCAGATCGATACAGCTCGGTCACCGACCCATCCTTTCTCCCACAAACCGCCTCCTCAAACTGCTCAACTTTGGGAACTTGACAATTTCTCTAGGAGAAACCTCCTTCCTCTCTACCCCTTGATAATTTCTGGAAGTATTTCACTGGAAACAGAATCCCCTTCAATAAACCCACGGTAGAACTCCGCAGATAACTGAAAAAGACGGTCAGTATTCGACAGTAGCAGCTTGGGGCGCGGCACGCAATTGGAGAATCTTGCCCATCGGCACGATCAACACCACAGCTGTATATGATGTCAAGAACATCAGTCGTCTCCTCTACAATAGTGCAGCCCAGCCCTTTAGGCATGTCTCGTACAGCTGCGTCGAGATCGGACAGATCAATCGTATCGATCGTATGCGTAGTGCGCAGCTCTTTGACAAACTGGAGTCTGAATTCCATTTGCCGATGCCGATGATGGTCTCGACGCTTTTGTACTTGGCCGCCTGTAAGGAAGCAAATGGACATAGTGAATAGGAGAGGTGGGAGTAAAACTAAGCTGCAATTTACCATCAAAGCACTCAATCCAACACCATCCATCTCTAAAATAGCTACCAGACTCTTCTCACCCGCATCTGCGACATTGACAATTCCCCCACCCCGGTTTGGAGAGCATATCCTAAGGGCACCATAATTTTTCGACTCATCCTCGCTAACTAGCCCCTTGAAATTTACAACTGAGTTCGGGCGGGGCGATGGTCAAATTAGCAAAGCTTGACTGCCCGAAGAAGCTGCCGTTAACATGGGCTCTGTGCCATCTCCACGAATGAATTCCTATCTGCCCAGAAGATTGAACTGATACATAGAACGGTAATATGTAAGATACTTTGTTGTGCAATAACGACGGTTCCCGTAGGATGTAAAGGAGAGAAGCAGGAGATCGCCCAGTGATTCGTGGGAGACTTGCTGGCGATTTTCTCGACGACCCCGGCACCTGGGAAAGCAGTAGAATAGGTTCTGCAAGGAGAAGTATTAGCCTTTTTAACTTCTATCCTAACACTCTCGGATATACCTTTTTTTTTCCCTTCGCCTTCTGGTCTCCGAGCAAGAGGTCAAAATGGCAAATCCCAATAGCCACCATCTTTCACCGATACCTCTTCGTCACTAAAGCTCTTTCAGCTGAGAACCCCCCTCTTCCAATGGTCCTTATGAAAAGCGTCATGAGATATGATTGTACGAGTATTTACCGTTGTTGCTATGGTAAAGGGAGTTGAAGTTGGAATTCATTTGAGAAGTGACTCAGTTACCAGAGAGGGGATTTTAGGGACGAATAAAGAAGAAAGTATCTATAATTGGCATCATACGAAAGGCTGGCCTCTACCCGCTCCGTTCAGATTGATCTTCTGGGTGTTTCCATGGCCAGCAAAGCCTTTTCGCTACTTCAATAATTTTAAGAGTAAGCTCGCATGGTTCGTCATTAGATTATCAGCTCTGATTGGCATTTGATAGAAACAGAAGACCAGCCTTGGAGGCGATGTTTGGTGGAGGGGAACGATGAGTTTGGAAATAAAGTTTGAAGATGGAAGTTTGACAGAAGGTGCGGTAGAACCTAACAACACGTCGGTAGGGTAAACCCTTCTCCGGGTGTGTATGTATCATGGGCTGGCCAATCAGCCATGATGACCTGACCATCCCTTAAACCGACTGAAATCACAAAAACAATGCAACTTGAATGAAGATACAAGAAATCGTTCGCTTTATAAATATTATATATACCCACCCTTCAACTCTTTACACCAGCTCCCCCTTTTCACAATCCCAATTTCCGTACAAAAGACAACATGTACAACGATTTTGATTCCATCCTGTATCTCAAAGCAACCTGCTCAAGTTGCAAGACAACCTTCTATACCAAGTATACAATAAACCCATCAAACACCACCCCATGCACGCTACGCTATCCATACTCCACCAACTCATTGAACAATGAATCACACACACGCCTCAAGCGGGTGTCCCACACCTCGAACAAACCAATTTCCTTTCCTCTATCCCAACCCCACCACCACCCCTAACAACCTTAACCTTAAACTTCGTCCCCTTACAACTCTTACACATTTCCTCCTCCGCCCCACTACTCTCTCCATAACTCAGCTCACTACTCAACTTACTCACCCCGCTCAGCTTCTTCGTCAAATACCGATCATCATCAGGGCTCAATCTGCTCTGGCTAGACGCCATCTGCTGCTTCCACGTATTGGTGTTCCAGAACGCCCATGATTGGCCGTTGTGTATGGAAAGCGGGTTGGAAGTGGGCGTTTGAGCGCCGGCGAGGTTGACAGGGTCAGAAGGGGAAGACTGGCGGGGAGGTGAACTAGATGAAGACGATTGGGTCGGGATGCGGTCCATAGAGAGAGATGTCTTGGGAGAGGCGTTGCGAATGGAGGGGACAGTTTCTGATATGGAGGTTCGTCCGAGAGCGGGAGAGTCTATGGGTCGCGAGGATGACGTCGTGCTGAGGCGGGCTGTGGATTTGCGGGGACTGACGCTGCGTCCGGGTTTTCCTTTTGTGTTACCGTTTGCGGAATCGAAACTTCCGTGGCTTATGTCCTGCCGCCATGAGAGGATGCGGTCCGAGGGGGGCTGGGTTGAAGTGCTATCCCGGCGTTTATGTCCGCTTCTTGCGGTCATGATACTGCTGGGTCGGCTGGTCCTGGACCCAATCTTCTTGGAGAACACAGAGGATGTTTCCCAGGCATCCATACGCATACGTTTCTGATATGCGCAGTCTTGCCTGAAGACCTTGATGGCACCTGTGTGATCAGCTGTAACGATAATGTTGCCATCGGTATGTGCACAGCGAGCAATATACGCCGGAGACTCCGCAACACGTCGAAACGTTGACTCTGTCGCTGCTGGCGTGGGTTGTGCGCTTCCGGCTTCTGTTGCCGGCCGAGACGAATTTTGAGATTCATCCCGAGATACCAAGGTAACAGGCGGAGGGTTACAAAGGTCGTATACCGGGTCTTCCGAATTACTGAGAAGCTGTCTGGTCTTCAAGGGAGCCATTATGGCGCATGTAGTTATCGAATTATGCGCATCGAACATCTCCACCGGCCGTTGGTTCCTCTTATCGCCTTCGGCGGGACCAGTAATGGACCAGATATATGCTTTGTGGTCGTCACTGCCGCTAATGATGTATCCGGTGTCATCGGCAAATGAAGCACGAATCTGACTGCTTTTGTTTGTGAGGCCCCTGAACTTCATCTCCACACTCTTATCCCGGAAATTGTAGAGCCGGATTCTGGAATCGTTACTCGAGATGAGAAGTTTAACCTCGCCATTGACGCTTCCAGGAGGGAAATTTGTAGCCTGGATCCCAGTGATCTTGCTGCCTTTGGAATTCTGTCCGCGGCTGGATTTTACATGGATCTGAGTCTGATATTTCAACTGTTCGGTTTCGTAAAACAAGCACAGTCCGCTGAGCGTTCCCGCGATACAAGTCCTACCATCCGGCGTAAAGGATACCGCAGTAATCATATCCGGAAGTGCCGTCCAATATGCGACGGCTTTGTCGGGGATGCTCCAGAGCCTAAGCTTTGTATCCAACGAGCCAGCTAAGAAGAATCGATCGTCTTTCGGATGGAACTGGATCGAGGGAACGAAATCGTTATGCTTGAAGGTGCATAAGCAGTCGTTCCGACTAATATGCCATAACCGGACTGTTTTATCCATGGAGGAGGAGAGAAGAAAGTTATTCTGTAACCTTTTAGAATGTTTCCATGGGATAGTTGCCCGTTTGAATACATACCTTACTCCAGCTTAAATCCAAAACCGCGGAGGTATGGCCAACATATTCCCTGAACGTCTTTTGCTGGAAGACAGGCGCACTCAAATGTGAGGATTCATGGTCAGATGTATCGGCCCCTGATTCCTGGTTTTCGTGCGCTCGTCGTTCTTCGGGTGTGGATAATACCGCCCATACCCGCACAATCTTATCCTGACCACCTGCAGCCAGATATCGCCCGTCTTTGCTGAATTCCATTGCCCATACAGGATTCTGTATCCTTGCTGAACCGGAATTGCTCCCATTCACGGATGCCGTCTCACTTCTCTCGGGGGTAAACCGCAATTGTTGAGCTAGGAATACCCGATTGAACTCCTTCTCCTTCTTAAACTTCGCCCGAACCTTGATATATGCCGGCGGCTGAGGGTGTCTCGGGTTGAACCCAAAATTATCGACGGTATGACTGAACAACTGCGCATCCATACCCTCCGGCCGCATATCGCCAGCTTCAGAGCCATCTTCAGTATTTCCATCGAGTGTGCTTTTCTTCTTGTTTCCAATAATTCGGCTTAGAAATGACACACCTTTCTTTTTGTCTTGCTTACTGAGCGACGTGTCTGCCCGCGATATGTCGGATGGCAGCTGCTTGGGATCGGAGAACGGTTCGGCTGATGAGGGAGGAGATTGGCTCAACCCATTGTCGGTTTGTGTGCGCAATTTCAAGACGGTAGGTTGGGTGTTGGTTCGCTGGAAGATTTGCTACGAAAAGAGAGTAACCCGTCAGCAATTCTCTGGCTGCGCAACGCTCCCGAGAGATGTACATACTTCTGAAATGGGATCTATTACTGTCTCAGACGGTCTCCTCCCCTCAATGTTGCTATTTTGCACTGCGGTCTCATTCGGTGGTGTGTTGTTCGATGACGCGGTATTAGGACGGAGCTTCGCTGCCGTGAGCCTTGCAGCTGCCAGTGGTCCTGTATCCCACATGTGAGCATAAACGCAGGAAGTAGAATTCCTATCGCGCAATCCTATGCGACCTACCATCTGCCTTGGAAAGTCTATCATGCCTCTCTACGCCATTGGTCTCCCTGCTCTGCGGGTCGGTCACCCGGATCTTAGGTACAGCGTCCGCCATTGTCTAGGAGTTTCATCGGTGGACTCGGTAGTCCATGGGATGTGGGGCCATGCGGTGGTAGAGCGAGGAGGAGTTGCGCCGAAGTGGTGAGGGATGGAGGCTCAATTTAGGCGGAAGCCAGTGCAGGTTTGACTTAGGTTATCGGGTACGTTATATGCTAGAGTATATGCTAGAGCAATATATTTCACAGAAATACGTACAGCTGGGCCGCAATTGAGTTCGTAGGTTTATAAGGGGATGAGGTGTGAAGAATCGACGGTAGCGGTGGTTCCTATCCAGCAATTCCAGGTTCGGGGGTCCAGAACAGGGCGGCCGGATTCGGCGGAAGTAAGCTCGAAGATATCAATGCGTGCGATGCTCGAAACGGGTATTCCTTTTCGCAAAGAACCTCTAAGACCTGAGATATTACAACAATAAGCGCAATGGTGATAACAGTTGAACAAGAGTGGTAGAGGTGTGATGTGATATGTGCTTGGCGGGGTGAATGTTCGTGCTGGGACGGGAAGTCCGTTGCCCGGGAAAGACGTCATGGGGTAAATGGGCATCTTTTGATTTTCCATGTTGGCTTCATCCACCAACTTATAAGACTCGGGGCAGCAGGACAGCGAAGTCAGAGTTAATATACGAATGTGCGAATCGTCAACTATTTACGGGATTGAAAGGACGCGTCAACAGCTGCCACTGGGCAAGGCTTGGTCATACTTGATGCCCCATATGCCCCACCCCGGAAGAGCATCGATCACGAGATACAAAGGCAGTCATTCGTCTCAGATGTTCTGAGACATTATGTTCGAATACAATCAGAACAGCAAGGAGGGGGGGGTTTTGAAGATGTTTTGATTGAATGTTCATTATCCTAAAAGCCATTACCATGGCCCAAGCCTCTCCCCTATCCGTCTCATCCAAGAGATGCCAAAACGCCGAAGATGAGATCCAAAAACTAGGTATCAAAAGGAAATAACACGGAGAGGATCCTCCAAACAGGTAGCCCCCAATGGACCAGACATACTGTGCCTACCCTCCCCCCCCCGGCCCCCCCGTCTATACTGAAAAAAACAGAAATGCTACAGAGACAGTCCAGTGTCCATGCGAATATGATACAAAAAGTAAATGCACAACAGTCTAGAAGTCCTCCTCAAAGTTGAAGTCTCCGGAGAGTCCAGCTATGGGCTCCGCAGGAGACGAGGCGTCGTCGGTCTTCTCAAGCTTCTTTGTGCTGGCCATGACACCGGCCTTCTGGTAGTCGCCAACCCTCTTCTCGAAGAAGTTGGTCTTGCCAGACAAAGAGATGTTCTCCATGAAATCGAAGGGATTGATGGCGTGGTACACCTTGGAGTTGCCAAGTGCCAGCAACAGACGGTCGGCAACGAACTCAATGTATTGGCACATCAGCTTGGAGTTCATTCCAAGGAGTGCGCATGGCAGAGCATCGGTCAAGAACTCCTGCTCAATTGCGACGGCTTCCGTAATGATGTTCTGCACGGCCTCCTTGCTTGGGCGGTTGTTGAGGAGAGAAAAGAGAAGGCAGGCAAAGTCGGTGTGCATACCCTCATCACGGGAGATGAGTTCGTTGGAGAAGGTAAGGCCCGGCATGAGGCCGCGCTTCTTGAGCCAGAAAATGGAGGCGAAAGAACCGCTGAAGAAGATACCCTCAACAGCGGCGAAAGCGACAAGACGGGACGCGAAAGTGGAGTTCTTGTCGCAAATCCAGCGGAGAGCCCAATCAGCCTTCTTCTTAATGCAGGGAACTAGTATATATGTTAGACGGCCCTGTGCATCAAAGACAAATGTAGCACTTACTGTTGTCAATGGCGTTGAAGAGATAGTTGCGCTGCTTGGGCTCGCTGATGTAGGTGTCGATCAACAATGAGTAGGTCTCAGAGTGGATGTTCTCCATCATGATCTGGAACCCATAGAAGCATCGCGCCTCGGGTATTTGTACTTCGCTGGAGAAGCGCTCGACCAAGTTCTCATTGACGATACCGTCGGAAGCGGCGAAGAAAGCGAGGACGTGGGAGATGAAGAAACGCTCGTCGTCGTTGAGGCGCTTGTTCCAGTCGTGAAGGTCCTTGGAGAGATCGATCTCTTCCGCGGTCCAGAACGAGGCTTCGGCCTTCTTGTACATTTGCCAGACCTATACTCCACTATTAGTATATGTTTTGTGGTAGGAGGGACGCGTCTACGTACATCATGGTACTTGATGGGGAACAGCACGAAGCGGTTGGGGTTCTCTTGAAGGAGAGGCTCGTCTGCTTCCTCGGACTTGATTGTGGGTGCGACCGAGGGCTTCTTCTCCTCTGTGGACGCGTCGTCTTTGAGGTCTGGAATGCCAACGATAGGCTTGAACACGTTCTCCTTGTCCGCCGAAGAGAAGTCGAGCGGCTTCACGGGAGAGTCTGACATCTTAATAGCCTCAATTGAAGCAGCAACCTTTGCAGAAATCAGTACATGTGTGCGTATAGAAGAAGGTAATGGTTGTGGGGGGCATACGTTTTTGGAGGGGGTGAGAGCAGCCATTGGGAATAAATATGAAGCGGTTGTTTGAAATGGATGTAAAGACGAGAAGAAGAAACGCGGAAGGTATAGAATATGCAGGCGATTAGAGGAGTGGAAGATGTTGTGGTAGTTGTAGAATGGTTCGAGGGAGGGAGGACGCGACTTAAAAACACCAAGCAGCGGAATCACGTGCACGGGCGTTTCGGCTCGGCGCGTATCGCGTGCATGACGTTCTGCAACCCACCAGTTCTCTATCTGAGCAAGCCACATGTACCTTTTTCGTGTGGCTTTTTTCGCCTCAATTCACGTAATTGGACCAATTCACGTATCGATTACAATGACACTCAATTTCCCGTCCTTTATGCTCACAATTCGTCTCTTCATCGTGAACTTTTGGTTGTTCTTCACCCGCGCTCGGACGTCTCCAACCCCTCCAGCGCGTACCATCACCGTCCGTGCTCCATCAACCGTACTAACTTGGACGCGTTTAGAGACGTGATTCGGCTTAAGACCCACCATAACAAATCTACTTTGTACAAGGTCAGGCTGCCATCGAAATCTTGGTCAGATCTCCACTTTGGGTTGGAAATCGAATATGATTTTCAATTGTTGACGCGTCGAATTTTGACTCACGCGCGGAAAGAAGCCGTCAGAGCTTCGGATTAGGAGAACTTCATTGTGTTCATTTCTGAAATGTAAGAAAGGTGCATGAAAGGTATATGTTAGGTCCTATCCTTCGGCATCAATTAGAGGTAAGCAGAATCAATCTTGGCTGCTTCTAATGTTAGAGTTTCTGTATATCTACAATTCTTGTGGTAAACATTACGTGGCTCAGTTGGATGCTCCTGTCTGACTAATCATCCCTTACACACGAGCCTCAAAACATTGAGTAATCATTTTTTTTCCCTCGAAGCAGTCAGTCGCGCACCCACCGTAGGCCATATTTAATAGGATAACCACAGGATAACCCAGAATCAATTTAACCTCCTTCTACAACGCACTTTCTATCTGCGGTTGTCTTTCATTTATTGGGAGGATAAAGATCTAGGACTTCTTCAAATATCCTCCTCACTCTCCACAGGCTCACCCAAGACATAGTACAATAGGTTAGGAGATCATACATACAGTAACCAAGAAATTTGTACGACATGTGTCCTCCACGCCCATCCAAACGCCCAATCTCAAGCTCCCTTACCCAATGCCCATACTACCCCCTTAACCATGCACTCCTCTGCCTAAGGTAACGCCAATAACGCAAACATGCCCCCCATAACCGGCCTCGCACAAAAAATAATCCCATCTCCGTACCCGCCGTCCCCGCCCGTCTCATAAAGATCCGTAAACGGCCGACTCGTCGGCGTCTCATTCGTCCACTTCGCCAACTTCGAAATAAACATTCTCTTCGTGCTCTCCTCGCTCACAGCCGCCGTAAAAATCTCCCAGTCTCCCTTCGTATAGTCATGGCGCGTATCAAGCGGAACACCGTAGACGTTGGCGACGGTGGGGTAGAAGGCAGATTGCTGCTTGTAGAGGGAGTCGGGTACGAGGTGCGTGGAGAGGAGGCGGTCGTTGTAGAGGTTGTAGAGGAGGCCGTGCGTGGTTTCGTTGCCATAATTGAGGATAGTATGCGGTGGGTTGTCATTCTTATTCGTCCCAATCTCAACCCATTTGCTGATATAATCATGCGCAATTTGGCTATAATTCTGCATCGGGAACCAATCTATCAGCTCAGAGATAACATGCATAGCCTGCAGCGCAATAATCCCTTTGAGCGCGAGATTCGTCTGGTTGAGCAAGGGCCCCGCGAAATCATCTGTGGAGAGCTGGTGCGCGGGATACAGGGCGTCGGAGATGAGGTAGGCGGCCCATTGCTCCAGAATGACAATGTGTTTCTTTAGGTAGTCGGTGTTTCCGGATTTTTGGGCGTAGGCGAGCGTCATGATTATCATGTTGCCGCACTCCTCCAAGGGCATAGGTTCGTCGGTACCGTCACTGTGGCCCGTGGCGTTGGGGAAGTGTGTTCCGAGATCGTGCATGGCGTACTTGTTTGGGTAGAGCCCGTTCTCCTGGTTCTCGTAGAGCGGGTCTAGCATCATCCTCAGGAGCTCCGGGTTCAGGTACAGGAAGATAGGGGAGGCGGGGTAGATGACGTCGACGGTTTGCATGTTGCCGTTGGAGGAGATTTCTTTCATGAACAGAAGGGGACCAAGGGGCTCGTGGTTGACGCCGACGAGTTCGGTGGCGCCGAAGGCCTGTCGGACGGCGAGGGTGGTGAGCGCCATGTAGTCTTGCCCGCCGGCTGCAAGGGAGTCTTTGGCGATTTTGTCGTCGAGGTCCTTGGAGAGCTTGGTGGCTGTCTCAAAGTCGTTGTGGAAGAATGAGAGCTGGGGATGTGGGTGAGCAGTGCAACAATTTCTACGTCCAGTCTATCCACTTACAGCCTCGTCTTCATCCACGTAGTAATCCGTCCACAGGGAATTCAAGGCGTCCGGAGTCTCTCCTATTCCTGTATTCCGACGGTCAGCATTGCCTTGATACCGTACTGCCTCCCATTGCAAAAGGCCGATGGAGAAGTAAGTTGAGTTGACCGTAGGAGCAGACGACGGAGCAACGGCAGACACGGCCAGGTCGAGGGCGTAGCCAAACACAGGGTAGTTTTTGTTGATGGCTCTGAACAAGGGATCCTCCGCATTGGAGAGTACGCCTCCATTGACAAATGCTTCGCGCACTTCGGTGTCGGCGCCAGACTGAAAAGTCAACTTTTCGACGGCTTCTGTGGCATAGTACTGTCGCTACCAGTTAGTCGTAAGCTCTTCGGCAACGGGATAGGCAGGAGCATACCCAACTTCCCCATTCAGCCTGATCGTTCGCCTCGGAGAAGACCTGGGGAGTCTGCTTCCAGACTTTGTGGTATGCGATGCCGACGGAGCTGAAGCCAGTTTTCCACTGTGCGACGGCGGACCGATCGCCGGAGGCCCATTCTGAAGATCTTCGTCAGCCTTGTAGAGACAACAAGCGGTGCTGCACATATACATGCCTGCGGAAATATCCGTGTAGATTTGGACGGGGTGCTGGTGGCCATCTGCAGACCAGACTTCGATGTTCACGTAGGAGAATGGCAGAGACTGACGCTGAACGTCGTGTGGGAAGACCGGGGATAGAAAAGTGATATTCATTCCGACTTTGCCGTTGACATCGATGGTGAAGACACTCTTGGTAGAGGTATACTCCATAGCCACCTGCCTCGCAGTCTGAATGCCTTGAGGCGCTCCCATCCAGGCATATGTTTCGTAATTGTCGACGCGGATCAACCCTGCCCAACCTAAAGGCTGGCCTCTAGTCCCCTATCAGCATACGTGATCGGTACACGTTCGCGTCACAGCAGACTCACGTCCAAAAGATGGGCCATTGCCCTGGTAAGTGGCCTCCATTCCCGCCATCCCTGCCTGCAGGTAGCCATGTGCTGAGATAGGGCGATCTGACAGCCAGAGGGACTGCTGGTGGCCGAACCGGATAGAATTCAGACGTTGACGACGCGGGCTGAGCAGTATTGAGTTCAGCCTCGTTCGGGGAATTCGGCTCAGGTTCCTTCTGAGCAGCCGTGAGCCCAACCAGGGCCAGCCCCAGGGCACCGAGGGTGGAGAGGATCATGATTAATACAGGGAATAGGTGACACAGTGGTCGGGAGATGGATGAGAGGGGATAGGGCTGAAGAAATAATGGATGACCCAAGTGAAATGTGTCTAGATACAGGAGATGATGTCTTTATAGCCAGTTGTAATTTTCGCGGCGTGATGGAGTTGTCTAAGGCAAGCATCCGTCGAGCAAGAGACTTGGAATTATATAGGGATAGAAAAGTGTCCCACCAGAAACTCTCCCTCCATGGCAGCGGCAAGTATGAGCTCTGCGGGAAGACATACTAAAGAAGAAGGTCGAGTGCGTTTTTGACCACAGATTGTAAACTCCATGACAAATAAGAACGAATAGCTTTCGCAGGAAGCTCTCATGCGCGCAGAGAGAAGTATATTGACCCACCAGCTATTGATGGCTGAAAGTGTATAGACAGGCACATGATGCATAACCGTCGACGTTAGCCTCCAATATTATGCACTTCTTGTGCCGGACAGTGCACATCAGAGCCAAGTCCCAAGCAGCTCCAATGCCAAGTCTGTGTTCTCTTCTAGGAGGTGCCACATGCCATGTGCATGTTGGGAGCCATGTGCAGGACCCAAGCCTCAACTGACTTCCGAATTCGGCAATCGAAGATAATCATGAGCAGTTGTGTTACGGGCGTGTGCCCCGGTGAGCTGTCCAAGGTGGTGGAAAGACGATGAGGTTTAGATTAACTGAGGTGAGAAACAATGGAAAAGACTGAAGAAATAGCAGTTTGCCAACGAAAAATATGCGCCATAAGCCCTCCCTCCCTCCAAAGCTCAGGTCATCTGCCCAAGGCGGTCGTCCAGGCCGTAAATGTGAGGCCAAGACCGCAAGGCCAAAATCGCAAGGTCAAAATCGCAAGGTCAAAATCGCAAGGTCAAAATCGCAAGGCCAAACAGCCCAACCGTTCGGAATAGATCGGCATGTTGTAAAAGCAAGGCTGTACCGTTGCCCAGAATCCAAATGGAAAATAAATTGAGGTGCGAACAAGCAGTACCACCTAACTTGGCTGTAAGCGTCAAGATTCGGATCCAGCGCCACCTCCGCCCCGGGAAACCTTGAATGAACTGCACCAAAACCCAGGTTTTCCTAGGGATCTGGGAGCGCATGTGACAGAGTTCTGTGATTCATGAGCAGCATCGCAGGAATCCGCTCGTCGGAAAAGAGAAAAAGGAGAAAAAGACAAACCGTACCACTACGGTTAACAACGTACCTAAGTACGTAGCTTCTCAGACGCTCCAACCTCTATGGCACCACGAGGCTGCCCACATCATCGCTTCTCCAACTCCCGCGAGTATTCATGCTCACGAGGCTTGTCAGCATCAACACCTTGTCAAACTCCAGCAAAAAGTCTCCCACGATGCTTGCTCCTTGTTCGTATGCATCCTTCTCGTTGACCCTCGGGGTCCCCTGCAGCTCTGCCACGGCACCTCCTCAACATTCCGTAGCTTACCGACCAACCACTCGTTCACTGTCGATCATAATATCTCCTTCCTTTTTCTCATTTGAGTTGCAATAGCTTCCTCCTGAGCGCGGACATGGGCCACTTCCAGCAACCAAGCCTGCCAAGCGCAAGACAAGATATGAGCAGCTCTAAGGGTTACAGTTGATACTGTACGACACTCCTAGAGGCAAGTGAAAGTTGACCAAAAAAAATAAAGAGCTGGAACTATACAGATTCTACCTCTCTTCATAAGTACTGTCTTCAGTCATTAAGCTGAGAAGGGGACACGGGATTTCTTTCGGCAACCATGGATGAACAAAAGGCTATGAAAGGCTCACATAATTGATTAGGTAGTAGGGGAACCTCTCAAATCGGTGTCCTTCACTCACGTTACACCCTCGCTTTCTCGGAGATGGGCATGGTAGGAGTCTCAGTTTCATGTCACGTTCACATGCGGTCATTTAGCGTTTAATCCTTGCAACACATCCCCCGCCAGTCGACTCGACTTGCCATCCAAGAAGACCACCCATCCATCTCGTGTGTGTGTGTGTGTGTGTGTGTGTGTGTGTGTGCCTCGTAACGGTGAGCAACCTTAATTCCAGAGCGTTCGTCCGAATTTCAATATCCAAGGTAACATATACCTACTCGCCTTCCCATTCAGCATGCCTTCTGCATCTGGGAAGTGGTACCAGTTACCTGATAGTTAACCATTTCGCTCGGGCGAGAAGGGGTGAAATACTACGTTGCCTCGATCGGATCGTGATAGGGGGTTGATGGATGGATGGATGGGTGGGTGGATGGCGGTGTGCACTTTCTGTAATACAACAGCAAACTGAACCGCGCAAAATGGTTCTTCGAAAGAGGGGAAGTAAGAAAGAAGAATGTGTGACTTTCCATGGGATGCGGTTATAAGTGCGGTACATGTTAGCGACCCTGTTAGTTCAGGTGTGAATGCGCCCAAGCTGTGGGGAATACACTCAGCGAAAGAGTCCACTCAAAGTCTCAGTCCCAAAGCTGCCGTTTTTTGCGAGTTTTTGAGGTGCGGAGTTCCGAGTGATGATTATTAATATTACTCGTAGCCGTCGGCTATACCACGAAGCACGCTGGGGCAACAGAACATAGATGACATCCACAGAAATAACCAAGATGTAACATCTACAGCAAGCACTCAAAGAGTTCGGAAGCAAAACTATGTTTACAACAAGAAAATATCAATACACCGCTCATAGAAATTAATAACGACTCGCACGTGAAAAGCCAGGAGAAGCGGCAGAGAGGGGTATCCTGAAGTGGTAAACCCGTCCCAGAACGCCTCATAAACCAAAATGAATAGAAGGGAAATAAGGAAGAATGTGTTTGCTAGGACTTGAAAGAAGAAGCCAATGCTGTATGCGAACTAAATATCACCGAGCCTCACCATGTATCAAATCAATCAAGAGAGTTAGGAATCGGCCATCCAGGGTCGAGCAACATCATCGTATTGCTCTTTGCAGCCTTCCAGCCATTTGCAATCCAGAATCTGACTAATATCCCAACGTTTATCGGGATTCAAGTCGAGGCACCCCTTGAGAAGATGAATAGCAGCTTCATCTCCATCCTGTAAAGCTTCCGAACCTCGGACCAGCTCAACGTCCCAGTCGCCTTTATTGATTCGAGATAATGTCTTGGAATCAAGGCCCTCATTGAAGGGGAATTGCGCGGTCAGGAGGGCATAGACACAAACACCGAAAGCCCAAATATCCGCTGCTGGGGAGAAGATGGGACCTGGAGCATTGAATAGCTCGGGAGCAGCATACTGCAGGCTTCCGGGTTGCCCCGCGGACGTACTTGTATCAGCAGGTCCAATGTTCTGGTTATCGCCTGTGGAATGCGGCTCCGGGCCGTCGCGCTGGTCACTGATGATGAAATCTGCCATGCCGAAATCACAAAGCAGGACATCCCCTCCTTCAACATCCGCGTTTGGAATGCTCATGTCCACAAGGCAGTTCTCGAGCTTGATGTCACGGTGGACGACCATAACGTCATTGTGTAGATATCGAATCGCGGATGCCAGTTGATAGGTGTAGCGTTTCGCCAACGATAGTGGAAGCCCTTTGCGCTGCTTCTTCCGTGTATCCCGCACAAGATCGTGAAGGGTCCCGCCCTTGTTTAAGCGTGTGATACAATAGGTCGCAAATTCAGTGTTATACACCCGCAGCAGAGGTAAAATATAGGGATGTCGAAGAAAGCGCCAGATTTCCACTTCATGATCGAATTGCGACTGAATTTGTTCATTTTCAATCTCGGATTTCTCTTTCAACTGTTTCCGAACAATCTTGACAGCATGTACGATCCTTGCTCCGTCCTCGATAGTCGTTACTTCTTTCACCACGCTGAAGCCTCCAAAGCCAATCTGTTTGCCTATGATGTATTCGCCATGATATCCAATACCCTGGCCTTCATCATCAGGCTCCGTAGGTTTCAGCGCGCGGCCGGAAGCTCTGTACTGCGAGAGGAAGGAAGCAGCAGGCGACATGGACGAGAGTGAGCGGCCAGACATAGTCGACGACCGACGGCTGGTTCTTCGCGTACCCCCTTCGCTCTCGGCAAGAGTGTTATTTCTCGATCGGACTGAACCACCGCTCCTCCGAGAAGAAAAAGGCAGTCCGACCGGGGACGTGGCTTGAAGCGGGGAGAGTGCGTATCCAACCGAATCTAGGGGAGTCTGGGCCTCTTCCAAAGGAGAAGAAGCCGTAGCTGCAGATGTCAAGGAAGCAGCATGGTCTCTGTCAGCAAATGAGGAGGGAGTTAAGGGCCGACCGGCAGCCGACGAGCGCAGAGAATACCCAGGACCGAGTATGGGGTGCTCTATGCACTTCCTTTCCTCAGAGCGCGCGGAAATTATTGGGCGTCCGTTTGGCTCTGTAACGTATGAACGCTCGGGGAGCGTGTCTGGCACGGAAGATTTCGGTAAAGGGCGCTCAGCGGATAGACGGTTTCCGCAGTCGAGGGTGACTTTGGGGTCGAAACTTATGGAGGTTTGGCGCAACTTGAACTTTGCTTCAGCATCTTTGGTACCGATGGAAGCTGCAAGACCGTCAAACGCCCTGCGTTCACCATCATCGTCCACCTGCAGTGTGTCATTGCCATTTTCGCGGTGGGGAACCCCGCTGTCGGTGAGTGCCGCTGCGCTGTGAAGAAGAGAGTACAGTGAGCTTTCTCGCTGTGGCTCGCGCCGGGGGATAGAGCCAAAGGTCGAGGTGACGGGCTTTGGCGACGTCGAGGTGTCAAGCTTGAGTTTCTGGAAAGTATGTGAGGATGGCGTTACTGGGGCCATACGATCGTCTGGGGGGAGTTTTCACAGTGCACACAGACCCAGGGGGAGGGGCCAGCGCTTTATTAAATAATTCGCCCGTGGGGTGGGAAGTTCCAAGGTTGCCAGGTGGGAAGAGCCGTGAAGGCTGCAGAGTACCGGAGGGGTAATGGCGGAGAGTAATTGAAACTGGCGAAGCGGAGGAAACGCCGCGCAACGTGCGGCTATAGCCACCGCAGGGCGGCTATGCGCTCAAAGGTGACAGGCGAAGCGAAGTGAGCAGCATCGGGGTCGAATATTGATTGTGAATGCAGTGCAACACGATAGGAGGAGGCTGGGGTGAGTGATGGATAGATTATTGTTTGTGGAGGGAACTTTGGTGATGATAGCTGTGAGTTGCGGGTGGTGGTCTTTGTCTCGAACCACCATCGTGAACTGTGAACCCCCACGCAACTGCAATGATGCACATCGTATCTGACACAGCAAAACAATTCTATTAATTATAACCGACTAAACCACGTATATGCCGATATATTCCACCGCTTGCAACGACCTCTTCAGTTATGTCCATTGCAACATCCACAAATCCTTTCTAATGAGTGAACCCCAATCACTATAGAAGTATACGTCTCAGAACAACTCCCACTTTCTCGATGGAAGTCACACTTCGAGTGCCCTGAGAGCCTATCCGCCTTGTATCTACACTATGTAATTCTCACACTGCAGCCCCGCGTTCCTCGATCCAGTCGGAGTCATCAACATGGAAGAAGTCCGGCTCACAGCCATAAGAATATCCATTCATGAGCACCAGCCTGCAGTTTCCGGGCACACTCATATCCCCTCCAAACTTCTTGGTCTTCTTCCCCTTCTTTGTACCATGCACAAACGTCTTCTTCCTCGCGTTTGCCTTACCAATCTGCAAAGAATTGTTGGGTATGAGCCAAGGGAGCATCTCGTTGTTGGTTTTCCGTTCACGGTCCCCGTAGAAACGCGGATAGCAGAAGTAGGAGGCCACATGTGTGCGAAGAAAGGGAGGGAGATAGCGTGCGGCTGTGGTTCCTTTAAACTCCTTGAACCGCCCTTTGCAGTCATAATGGTCGAAGTACTTGCAGCGCTCCGAGGGGCCTAGGATGGACCTTACTCTACCGGCCATACTGGGGTCGATGTTATCTATTTGACCTCCCTAGTTAGGCCGTCTTGCTCAATGTACAGTGTGGGCTACCAAGGGCTGAGATACGTACGGCAGACATCGAGTGAAGCCATTCCCCACCATTCTTTGTAGCCTTCACCTTTTCTCGACTCGAAATTTTCCAGCTCATACATCCTCATCGAGCGGAACATGATTTTGTTTTGAACTTTGCTGCGTGGGGCCAGCCTCTGACTCTGCTCAACTTGGGCTGAAGCTGGACTGTCGCTGCTGATTAGTGTGCCATTTGCGTGGGTGCGTGCGATCAGCTTCTGGTTCTGCTCATCTTGAGCTGGAATTGGGCTGACGCTGCTGATAAGCGTGATAATGAGAACCAAGAGCTTAGCAAGAAAGTGCATGGTGAGCCGGGATGACTGGACTCTGAGGATGTTTCAGAGATGGAGAACTGTGGCAGTCCTGCACAAGGTCCTCTTTATATGCAAACGTCACTCCACGGATAGTTCCATAAGTTTAAACCTCAAGGCACACCTGGGAATGCTCCTATAGCTCCTATTCGTACAGATAGAAATAGGCATCATCGATTAAGCTTTCTTGAGCAATGTAGGCGGGGTCCTGTGGTTCTTAAGTCGGACTAGGAATATTGTGCGTTTTCTACTGCAGTCCTCAAACACCCCATTTACATGCACGTAGGCCTCCTTACTGCCGGTTGAAGGTATCCGACGACATGAGCGGACAAAGCATAGTGACATACCTGATACTAAAAAGAATTGCAAACCCCGTAGATATATATAGACCTGTTGATATCTCTTCTGGTCCACTCTGCGAAATACCTTGTAAAAGTTGTTCTAGACAGATGAAGAAAAAAGTTCGTAAAACTAAAGAGATATATGATAGGATAAGATGAGATCACCAGCCATAAAAATAATGACCTAGTCGAGAGGATACGACGCAAAGACGCGATTTCTGGTATGCCACTGTGGGAAACAGTACTTCGTGCATACAGCAGAAAGCCATGCACGCACTGTCAAACCCCTGGGAGTTTATGCGGCTCTCTCCATTTTCCCTTATGCAGGGCCAATTACCACCTCGGTCACCGCCCGCTAGATGATAGTAAAGACTTAGGGCTATAGTATCCAGTAGACGAAAGATTCCATATAAAATGCTCTGTTGTGCTTGATATATTCGATAAGGTTGGGAGAGAGAAGTGTGTGTTCGGTGGTTGTACTCTGCACATATCTCGACGCATGACGTCGATAGGTTCCCGCGAGCACCAGCATACTGAGAGAAGAAGCCTCGCGCGGCGTCTGAGGGGGTGTATACTTTTGTATAAAGAGCGGCTTTATACCTCCTTAGTATTTCTCGGGGAGGGACCCTGAAGGTGGAGTTTTGATCATCTGATGCTGGTGCACAGAGTAGATGAGGCAGGGTCGAAGAGCACAGGCGGCACTGCTGTTCTGAACTCCAGGTCATGCCAAGAATTGCCGTCTTGTCGAAAGCGAACTGCCAGCCGCCCGGCGATCGTTTGTTGTCCATCGCATTATCACAACTACACCCCCAAGTACCTCGAAGCCGGCTGCATATCTATATCGTTTGCTCTATCTGACTGCACTCCGAACGTATAGTCTTCTGCCTATATCCGCTCCCAATACACAATCGAATAACGGCCGGTCGGCCTCGACTAGGTCCGCCATGGGGCTCTCCGACGTGTGCTCCAGGTTCTTTGGGGGTTGCTGTGGTGGTGAGCATGCCCATCGATTAGTACCTCCAGTGTTGAGTCTTTTCTAACGCACCCGTGTGTAGGTCGCTCCAGAGACAGTATATATGATCCGGTGCTGGCCGACAGCGAGCGTGAGGCTGTGGCAGATCTTTTGGGCTTCTTAGAGAATGTACGGACTCCCTGACCCCCTCTTCTCCCCACCCTTGAGCTTACCATACACCTCAGCGTGCCGAAACCGATTTCTTCTCCGGCGAGCCCCTTCGAGCATTATCAACCTTGGTATATTCAGAAAACATTGATTTACAACGATCAGCGAGTTTAACATTTGCCGAGATCACAGAGAGAGGTACTCCCCCCAAAGACAGGACTCTTGCTTAGGTTCTAATGCAGCTTCGTCATATAGATGTTAGAGAAGTCGACCGAGATACCCTCGAGCCTATTTTGTTCCTCCTTCAGAATCCGGATATTGAAGTACAGCGGGCTGCGAGCGCAGCGTTGGGCAATTTGGCCGTGAACAGTACATACATCCCTCCGAGACGTATTTTACAAGCTTACTGACCCCCTCCCAGCCGAAAACAAAGTCGCAATCGTTACATTGGGTGGGCTGAACCCTCTGATCAAGCAAATGAACTCGCCCAATGTTGAAGTACAATGCAACGCCGTCGGATGCATAACCAATCTCGCAACCCATGAGGACAATAAAGCCAAGATCGCAAAATCAGGCGCGTTACTGCCGCTGACAAGACTAGCAAAGTCAAAGGACATGCGCGTGCAGAGAAATGCTACTGGGGCCTTACTGAACATGACACACTCTGGTATGTCCACCTTGAATACAACTCATCTCACTCACAGTTTTTATTAATATTTGGTGTAGACGACAATCGTCAACAACTCGTAAATGCGGGAGCCATACCGGTTCTTGTTCAATTGCTCACTTCGCCAGACGTTGACGTACAGTATTATTGTACAACAGCGCTTAGCAACATCGCCGTAGATGCAAGTAACAGGACAAGATTAGCTCAAACCGAGGGTCGCCTAGTGCAGTCTTTGGTTCACTTGATGGAGTCGTCATCACCAAAAGTACAGTGCCAGGCCGCTTTGGCGTTGAGAAATTTGGCCTCCGACGAAAGATACCAGCTAGAGATCGTGCGTGCTCGTGGGCTGCCCTCCCTTCTTCGACTTCTTCAGTCCTCTTATTTACCCCTTATTCTCTCTGCGGTTGCCTGCATCCGAAATATCTCCATCCATCCTGCGAACGAATCTCCCATTATCGACGCTGGTTTCCTACGGCCATTGGTCGATCTTCTAGGGTCTACCGAGAACGATGAAATTCAATGTCACGCCATCTCCACTCTTCGCAACCTCGCAGCAAGCTCTGATCGCAACAAGCAGCTTGTTTTAGAAGCAGGTGCCGTACAGAAGTGCAAACAACTCGTTCTCAATGTCCGATTGCCAGTGCAGTCTGAGATGACAGCGGCCATCGCAGTGCTTGCGTTGAGCGATGAACTCAAACCTCATCTTTTGGACCTCGGGGTTTTTGACGTGTTGATCCCGCTTACCGAGTCGGACAGCATTGAGGTGCAAGGAAACAGCGCTGCGGCCCTCGGAAACTTGTCATCGAAAGGTAGGCTCCTTGATTACGCGAGACGAAAAGTGAGCTAATTCGATGCAGTTGGCGACTACACAATATTCCTCCAAAATTGGACAACTCCTGCGGGCGGGATCCATGGTTATCTGCGTCGGTTCTTAGCTAGTGGGGATCCAACCTTCCAGCACATCGCTATCTGGACGCTTTTACAACTTCTCGAATCAGAAGACTCGAGACTCTTAGACCGCATTTCAAAGTCGAATGAAATCGTTCAAATGGTCACCGAGATCGCCGAACGAAATATTGAATCAGACGACGAAGACAGCGAAGATGGCGAAGGCGAGGTTGTGAGCCTCGCTCGACGCTGTTTGGAGATTTTGGGAAAGAACCCAAAGACCCTTATGGAGGGATGAAAGAACATGACTTGATTTCGAAAATACCCTTTCACACAGATTCGGCTATCCTTGCTTCCTGCGTTTCTTTGCAGCCTTTTGTAATGCTTGATCACCGCACTTTCTTCCGACATATCATGCCCCTTAGTATGATGCTTTGGCGGCCGGCGTTTCTTGGACGATTTCCATTTCCGACATTCTAGCGAGCATGGGTGGAGCGGGACTCTTTCTTGCAGCATACCAAAGTACTCCATTGTTTTGGTTCGGGAGTAGTGTTTATGACGAGATTGTAATTGTTAAAGTTGGATGGCTAGGAGAATAGGGGGTAGAGGGGTCGCTTCAGGTATCCTTACATTGCAATGAAAGAAGGATATCTACAACGTTCTTGAAATAATACCCCTCATATTATGAACAGTAGGTTCATGGTCTCGTGCGTGCTGCTAGTCGTGATCCAACCTAGAGTCAAGCAGACCGAAGGTGGTGAATAATCATCACGTGCTTCTCTGTTAAGTCTAGCCGGGGTCTGCCTTGTAGGCTAGCTATCGATACCGCGAAGCTCCCCGCAAAGTCACTTTTTTGTTTTCACTTTCACAACCTTTCCATTCTCTCACTACCTCCATACCAATAGTTCCTAAACCCATACTCTCTTTCGACCGACACTACTTACGGCTATACAACAATCTCTACTGCGCTTGATACGCTAGTGGCAACTTACCAACGGATCTGCAAAAATGCCACCGAAGGGACGTCCAAAAGCAAGCGGTGCTGGTCGCGTCACAGCTGGTATTTGGCTTCGAGACAGACAGATTGCACATACGCCACTGACACGAAATAGCAAATTCCGAGAGTCCTGCTGCTGCAGTCACTGCTGAATCGTCGGCTGCTCCTTCAAATACCGCACCCGAGTCTGCCTCCGAACCTACTACACAAGAAAGCAACACCCCCGCTGCTACTACCACCAGACGCCCAGCACAACGACTTGACAGCCTGAAGACAGCCTCCGGCTCCCCCGCAACATCCCAGTCCGCTCGTGGCGGCGCATCTACACGAGGTCGAGGCAAAACGGCGGCGGGCCTTGCTCGTCAGCCAGTGTTTAAGGGGCGGCGGAGCAAAGAAGAGCGTGAAGCGCTCGAGAAGGAGGCCCGGGAGAAAGATCGGGCGAGGAGAGCAGAGCTTGAACGAGAGGAGCGCAAACAAAATCGTGGAAACCACAGAGGTGGCCGAGGCCGAGGCGATGGTGCAGGTAGAGGTCGGGGTCGAGGTGGCTTTATGGGCGATGCATCTTTCAGCGCACTCAGTGGCCCGTTTTCGGCTGGGCGTTTCAATGGAGGTAAGTTGCTCAACATTCCTTGTGCACTTGCTTGCAGGGCAAGGGCTAAGACTGTGGTTAGCGGCGACCCAAAGGTCACAATTTGGCGGTGGCTCTGGTGGTGGTTATGGCGGGTCTCGCGCGTCGGTTGTCAAAGGTGAGCCGCGCTTCAAGATGGAAGGTGACGATGCAGACATGAGGAGGGCACTTGGCATAAGCATCAAACAGGAAGACGGCGGTTACGTCTCATCTGAGAACGAAGAAGATGAGGAGTCCCATCTTCCGAAGAAAAACATTGATTTGATCGACCTTGTTTCGGATGAGGAAGATGGAGCATCGGCTGGAGTAAGGAAAAGTCGTGGCGCCCTGCCGGTTCGTATTGGTAGGAAAGAGCACAAGGAGCGCGTACTCGGTCTTAACACGGAAGCAAGTGCGCCATCTGTACCCGAAGATACAGAAAATGCCGACGGCTCTGCTCCCGCAGACGGCACTGAGGCTGCTCTGCGGAAAACCAAGAGCAAAGGTAAGGAACTCGAAATCACAGAAATCCGAAAACCATACAGGGGTGTATGGCAAGAAGGCGATGACGAATCGAATATCAATATTAAACCGGAGCCGCAAGATGACGACGCCGACATGAACAATATTCCTGAGGGTGATGGCACCGAACTCGCTGCAGGTTCGGTCTTCAAACAACCCCCCTCCTCCCCCGAAAGCGAGAAAAAGCCTAGGCCACGCCATAAACGCCCTCCAGTCGGTGCTGCACCTGCGCTCCAAACTGAAGAGGACAAACAGGAATGGGAACGCTATCAACGTTCTCTCAGCCGTGTCCGGTATGAGTTTGGACCCGAGATTCCAATACCAGGAACCACAAAAAAGGCAGAGGTTGCGGACGCGAGTGGTGATGTCGTTATGGGAGAGGATCAAACAACTGCTGAGGACACCAAAGAGATGCACAATCCGCGTCGGAACAATGTCTATCTCTTCCAATTGCCTCCAGTCATTCCCGATCTCATCGAACCAGGTATCAAAAAGGAGCAATCTGAAGCCAAACATGACCCACTCATTACATCTACCAATACCGAAGAAACGTCTATCAAAATCGAAGAAGGCGCCGATGGCCCCACTCCTCAGGCACCCGATTCCAACAGTCCGCGTCTCACAAGCGGCTACGTCGGCAAAATGCGTGTCTTTGAATCTGGTCGTGCAATGATTACTTGGGGTGGTTTGCGCTTCGAGGTGAAAACGGGTATGGGCGTCAATTTCTGCCAGGAGGCAGTTTGCGCGCAGGTCACGCCTGTCAAGGAGAGGATCAACGATGACGATGGTGGATTGGCTGCTTCATTTGGGCCTATTGCGGGCCGGTTCGTGGTTACGCCTGATTGGGAGGATTTGCTTGGATGAGATGTAGAATGATATTGCAGATTATGGTGGTTATGTGGTAGCTTTTCTCCGGTAACCAATAAAAGGAATAGGAAAAGGTTTACCCCACAGGACTGCGAGAGGAGGAAGAACCACCCTTTGGCGCAATCGACGGTAGCCCTGTTCTGGCGTGTGTATGGCGTTTGATATCAATGGAAAGCTGCATTTCTGGGGTGTCTGAAAATCGGAATGGGCATAGGTGTCTCTGCATATACCATGGACTTCGACCGGTAAACTTAGGGGGTTTGAGAAACCAAAATATATTAATTCATTTTCTGCTTATTCGAAACGCCTTAGCTTCCCGTGGTTTATAAAGGATGTAAATCAATTTTAGCATTCCCTTATCAACACATGAATCTCATCCCCTTTTATCACGTTGAATCATAGCCCAGGCCGAACCCGCTATTGCCTAATAGATACTAAGTTCTTCCTTCCCTTCGCTTACATAATCACGGTGAATTACCACTTTTTACCTTGCCTATTCTATATTATAGCACTTTATAAGCTTTATGTATTCTATACACATATTGTACTGCTATTCTATCCCTTCAAAATTCCTCACTGCCCCTGTCCCCGCTCTTCGCTACATCCAGGTCCTACAAGGTTCACTTTAGCTTCAAAAATATCTGCCGGATTCAATAGGTTCCTATGGGGTTGATTATTCTGTTAGGCCTATGAACCGTGTTATTTTCCGTATACTGAACCCCCTTACATTTATAAGTACGTGTTCAATTCATACCAGATTTACGCTACGTAGCACGTCCTTATTTAGGGCGAGAGGAGATGCATGATTTAGGACTGGAGGGCTTGGTAATAGAGTTTGGTTTTATATTAAGGGGAGTCGTGGGGAGGGGAAAGACTATGAAAGGCTGGGAAGAGGTGGGTGGTGCGCCTGAGATTGGAGTATTTCAAAGTGGAGGATTAGCGTAGCGAGATAAAACACTCCGTAGCGACGCAGTTCCAAATTGAAATGCTTAACGGATGTTCGAGAAGAAAAGCCGCCCTAGCTAGTTTTCGCTCGTATTCTCATTGCTATAGTCAGGTTATCCATGAATCATCTTGTCAAACGCAATTACAAGGATAATAGATGTAAATGGGCTCCGTAGTTGTAGTTAACACCGGATTAACCCGCTAGCAGCCTCAAAGCCCCCGACCCTCAGTCAGACATGCTATTTTGGCAAAATAGAAGGTATCATCTAGCTGAAGCTGGTTCCTAGGCCTCACAATATATTTTTGAATGGTGTAGTACAGGTTAATTATGCAAGTTTAGGTCGCGGAGAACTTCGTTACTTCCGATTAATTTCGCGACCTTAGAGAGGAGCTAGGTAGAAGAGTAATGGTGGCGGGTATGCCCTGATACGATCCAACAGGAGGCTATAGGAGTCTACGCACGATTGCTATATTCATGAAACGTTCTCCGCAATTACAATCCAGGCATTATAGACCAAGTTCTTTACTATTTCAACTTAAGCACAAAAGAGATATCCTATCCTAAAAACGCCAAACCGCAAAAACTATTTTATGGTATCTCAACCATGCAGACGTAAACATATGCCGCTGAACTAATCTACTCCTCATCACCCTCCTTCTGCTCCCGCCATTCCCTCTCCACCTCTTCGACCTTCTCCGCACCCTTCTCATTCCCAACATTCCTCTCCCACTCCGCCCACCGCTTGAACAATCCTTCAGTCCTACGCTTCTTCCCCTTGATTTTCACCATCCTCTCAAACAATCCTCTCACGTTGTCTTCTCCACCGTGAGCAATCTCGAGGTTGAGGTAAACATCCCACAGATCACCCTTCTTGGGCCAAGCACTGACTAAGCCCTCAA
This sequence comes from Delitschia confertaspora ATCC 74209, assembly GCA_010093945.1. NCBI lineage: Eukaryota > Fungi > Ascomycota > Dothideomycetes > Pleosporales > Delitschiaceae > Delitschia > Delitschia confertaspora. The sequence continues at coordinate 9,455 of ML994166.1, read as the reverse complement.
AGATAGTCCTGCCACGCTCAGCATCTCCGTTCGGGCTCTTGAACTCGAGAGCAGCGAACTTGGTGGTGAGGTAGCGGTGCTGGGTCTCGGGGACAGATTGCATAGCGCGTTGGAGGAGGGCGCGGGCGCGAGCAGGGGAGGGAGGCTGATAGGTCGACATGAGGAAGCTAGCGTATGAGAGCCAAAACTCTGGAGACGGAGTAAAGGATTTGTTCTTCATCATCTTTTGGTAGAGGGAGTCCGCTTTCTGTAAGGAGGGTTAGTATCTAGCTTTGGGGTAATGAGGTGGCATTCTTACCTCAAGCTTGCCAGAGGAGATATAGATCTTGATCATCCTCTCGTGAATTTGCCTGGCATCATTGTACTGGCATGCCTCCTTGAACACCTCCTCGATCGCATCAGCGTTGCTAACCTCGTTCTCAAGATGCAACAAGGCAGTCCATACGTCCAGCTTCGCGGTCTCCTCTCTAGGATTGATGGTGTTCAAAGCGCGTCTGGCGATTTGCCTTGCCTTTTCAATCTCGTTGAGTTCACGCTGGAAGACCATGTAACGGACCCAAAGTTCTGCACTATGGGGTTGGCCAAGCAGAAGGCGCTCGTAGTCGGCAACGGATTGCGGGCCATGAGCGTCCAGATCGCCAGTACGGTCTTCCTTGATGGTCGCCTTCCGATGTTTCTTCTTCTTTTTCGACGCACCATCAGAATCAGAATCCGAAGCGGCCGCAACTTGATCATCGAGGGCGAGATTGGAACCTGTCCAGTCGAAGCCTGAGGTGCTGAGGCCAGAGATGGCTTGGGCACCGTTCAAGGCTACGCCTCCGTCAACCTCGTCATCATCGTCTTCACTCTCGCTCTCCGCGCTTTGGACTTCCCTCATGTCAGCATCCTCATCAGCATCTGCTTCAGATTCGTCATCGTCGTCGACCACCTCAACGCTCTCTGCGTCGTCATCTTCCTTATGCTCCTCCTGCTCGGCGTCCTCCATATCAACATCTTCATCATCTCCACTGGTGCCCTTGATATAAGAGTACTTGAGACCAAACGCAATGCGGCGTTTCTGCGCATCGACGGAAAGCACCTTGGCCTTGACAGCATCGCCTTCCTTGAACAGCGATTTGACGTCCTGTACTTTGTTGTCCGCAATCTCCGATTTGTGGCACAAGCCACTGACATTGTTCGAGTTATCGACCACGATGAACACACCGTAGTCTTCAGCTTTACGAACCTTGCCTGTGACAATCTGTCCAACTTTCATAGCGTCAAAGCTGAGAGGAGGCACATAATCCTTCTCAAGGATGGACCTCTTCAAGCTCATCTGGGGGTGTTTGGCATCTGGATTTACCGAAATGATCTTGCCGGTGAGGAGCTGGCCCACTTGGAACTGCGATTTCCAGTCCTTCAGATATGCGTCGGAGAGATCGGAAACCCGCACATAAGCATCAATATTATGGCCCAGACGAACAAATAGTCCAACATCTGCTACTTGTTTCACAAATCCGCGCAGGACTTGGTTAACCTTGAGCTGTGACTTGTCTGTGATTTCGGGGTCCTTGACCGGCAAAGATGAGCTAAGGATCTTGGATGGCCTCATGGACAATCCCACCCGCTTATTCGCGGCATCTACGTCCGTAACACAAACGCGGACGATCTCGCCGGCGTTATGCAGGGTTGGCTTAGCCAGGTCGTAGTTGTCAGCAAGTCCCTCCGGATAGATAGGGCCCGCAATGCTATCGTTGATCTTGACAATGATGGATGAGTCCAAAACCTTTGTCACTCGGCCAGGCAGTATGAGACCTGCTTTCAGGTTGTCCCAGGTAAGCGATTGTGCGGAAGGCGAAGTTGCGGCTGTCAGGTCCAGGCGCCCAGTGCTAGCATCGACCGACTTGACACGGACCTTGAGAGCAGAGCCAATAGGAAAGTTCTCTTCTACGTTCGACAAGAGAGAAACATCATCCGAAAGATCCATCAGTTCGATGCGCCCGCGTACGTTCGCTGAGATGTTTACCCAAACATAGCGGTCGCTGATATTGTTGACAAAGGCAATCCAGGATGAGCCGGTGGTGACCTTGTCAATCGTAAGGATATCCGCATCACTGGAGAGATTTATGTTCTTCTTAGCGGTGAGCTCATAAACTGTGTTTTTGCCAGTTCGGTGAGAGATAGGAAGGAAGCGATGGTTTTGGGCGTCATGCCTGCCGAGGACCTTTACTGGGACGATCTGGTTCATCTCAAACTGGGCCAGAGGGTGCTTCTTATCCTTGATTTCGTCCCAGTCATCGAAGACTTCGGCTACGGAAATACGCCCCTGAACGTTGTCTGCGAGATGAACATTGAGTTGTGTACTCTTCACAGTCCGAACACGAGCTGAAGTTGCAGTTCCGAAATGCAGGTCACTGGTAGACTTCAGCTTCTCGTCAACAGCATTGACTGCGACCTCTCCAGTTGGCTTCTGAGTCTTTTCAAGTTCTTCGCCTTCTGGTTTCATGGAAAGCCAGAATCGCTGCTGCGTGGTGTCGACGTGTGTCACACGAACAGTGACAGATTGATCCCTCCGTAGGCCATAGTCGTCTGATTGCGCCATGTCCGCGGGGAGCTGCGATCGGAAAAGCAGACCGACAAGTCGACCAGCAAACTCAACGAAGATTCTTTCCGGCGTAACACCACGAATGAAGCCGTGCAATGTCTGACCTTCATGGACATCTTCAACCCGAGAAACCAGCTTCTTGGCTTTTGCGTCCTTGAGCAAGCTAGGTTTGTTGGAAAGAGTAACCGTGCGTGATTTGGCATTCTTAGCCAGGACGACCAGATCTTCAAGTTTGCCGCCTACACGGATGCGGGACATCGTAGCCTTGTCTTTCTTTTCAGATCCGTCAGTCATTTGGCCAATCCTCAAGGTGGCCTTAATGCCATTAGCAAGGTCGATGGCAACTGAGTCCGCGGTCTTCTCAATAACGCTTCCAGAGACGATATCGCCAACGGAAAGAGACCTGAAGATGGTTTCCGTCTCTGCACCAGTCGATTCGGGATCTTTGCACGAAACAATCATGCGCCCTGCCTCTGGTTCGATGGAAACGACGTGGACATTGACGACCTGGCCCTTGCGGAAATGCTGGGTAGCGTCTGAAATGAAGGTTTCGCTCATTTCTGCTACCGGCAGCCAGGCCCTGACTTTGCCATAGAATTGTACCAAGGCACCACTGGATTTCACCTCCATCAAAGTTCCCGGGTTCTTCTCACCCTTTTTGATCTGGGAGTAATCGGTCCATGGCTCCACTTCCGAGTTGACAAGTGATTTCTTCAAAGTAAGGCGGATATGACGCTTCTCAAGGTCCGTCGAGAGGACCCTGGCTGTGACGGATATCCCTTCCCGGAACTTCCTTTCTGGGTGCTGTAACGCAATATCGGCCAAATGCATCTCTGGAACGAGACCAGTAATTCCTTCAGCCAGATTGACCAGGACACCAGTGGCTCCAGTCTTGTCGACAATGAGCTTCTCAACCTTTCCCTTTACGACCTGACCGATTTTTAGGTCCTCAATCCGGAGGAACGGCTGATCCAAGACCTTTTGCTCCAATGAGATTTGGAACAATCCGTCCATTTGGTTATAGCCAACAACACGCGCACGATGTGTGGATCCAACCTTGTATGGCCCGGAAGTCTCGGACAGCCTCTCGATCTTCCCATCGGTGATTCTAGAAATATGGGCAAAACCACTGACTCCTTTAATCCCAAGGTCCAGGTACAATCCAGCTGTTGGCTCAACCTTGACGACTTTGGCTTCCTCAACAAATGAAGAGATTGGTAACAAGTCAAGGGGTTTTGTCTTCTTTTTGGCTTTCAAGGTAGTGCGCGAGGCCAAGGACACTACATGGGGCAACAGTGAGACTCCCACTTTCTTGGGATCAGCATCCGGGAAGGTGGAGATAATTCTGGCCTTGACTTTGGAACTCGGCTTGTACTGTTCGGAAAGATCCTCCGTCGTTTCCGCAGCTCCTGAGTGGACGATGTCTGCCGTGGCGTTCAGATGGCCCATGATTTTTCCGGTGACAGTCGTTGCAGTGGAATCGGTCACCAGCATATCAACAGCAGTACCAGGAAGGAAAGCATCCACTGTAGGGGCATCTGCTAGGAAGTTTGATTTCTTCACGTCTCCATTCTTTGTCTGATCCGCCGAGAGTTTGACGATTCTCCCATCAGCGTTAAGGCCAGTGACCAGACACAGAAATACGGCACCTTCCTGGACTTCCGAGTGGTTCACATGCTGTCCAAGCTCTTTTGACGACAAGAAACCTTTCAATTCTGGTGTGTCCAATCCCAAGTCCATGACTAAGCCGTGATCCTCGTTGCTCACAACGGAAGCCTGAAGAGTGCAGTTTACAGCAAGACTCGATTTTGTGATTCCGTGGTTGGCGTATTTCGGATTGATGGTCAATTCGATCCTCTTTTTCGATTTGGATACTCCGTTTGACGAAACATCTCCGGCAGTGGCGGTCACGTATGCTCTAAGATATTGTCCGACGAAAAACATCTTCTTCAAATCGATATCCTCGAAGTCATCCGATCCCTCACTTTCCTCGTCGCTTCGTTCCTCCTCTTGGACGAGCTTCTCAATTCTTTTGGTGAGCTTATCCGAGATAGCTGTCATTGGTATGTATCCATTGAGGTTGTTTGGCAAGGCGAGGACGATATCGCGGCTCGTAATGTCGGTCACCTGGCCGAGTACCAGTGAGCCAACAACAAGCCTCTATTCTGGATCAGCAAAATCTTCAAAGATTCGGGATTTGAGCGACTCACCTTGTAGCTTAAGCCTTCCACTCTTACCCTCTTCTCCTCCTCTTCCGCAGGCTTTGACTTTTTGCTCTTCTTCGATTTCTTAGACTTTTTTCCTGCACGAGGAGCGCTGTCATCCCCGTCTTCAACTTCTGCGTCACTGTTATCCTCTGCGCCTCTCTTCTGCCCAGATGCTTCGAAAAGAACGTCCTGGGTAGCCTTGATTTGGATCTGCTTGTGCTCCAAGGGAGTCAAGACACTAGCACCTCCTCTGGGGAAAGACTTTTCTTCATCCTTGAAGACCGAGGGCAGGGTCGACTTTTGTGACTTTGCGATTCCATCTCCGGCTGGTTTGGATGGCGAAGCGGCGGCGTCGCTCTTTCGGGGACGTTTTGTGTTGCGGTCGCTGACAGAATGCTTCTCTGCCTTTACAGACGAAGCGACAGCATCTGCTTTTCTTTTGATTGGAGCCATTACTGGCTTTTGTGATGTTTGGTGATTTGCTGTTTAACTTTTTCCTAAGCTTCTCGACCAGCAAGAAAAAAGTTCGCGGGGTCGGTAGATAGTGTTCTTCCGCCCGCCGATGGCTGCAAGGCTCAGGCCGCGGCTTAATCAGCGCGACTGCCAAGTCCATCACCCACTTTACGCGACGTTGGACGTGATCGCGTTCGCGGGCGTAGCTTCGTGATGGCGTTCTTGCCTTGTGCTTCCAACCTCCTCATCAGCTCTTGACGATTCTGCCTTATCCTCTTCTACAATACCTCTCCTCCCTTCTCTCCTCTCCCTCCCCTCCCCCTTCTTCCTATATTCGATTCTCATTTATCCGCTCAATTGCATCACATCAATGTTTCCAGAAGACCAAGAGCAGGTTTTGCCCCACCTCGAAAATGCCAGCGAGCTGATCGAGTCCATCGCCAAAATGCCTTCGTCATCGCCACCTCACTCGACCTCGAATATGGGAAGCAGGAAACCAAAGAAGCCACCTCCTATCACCCCGAAACGGTTCACGCGGTTCTTCACTCCCAGGTCGTCTGTACACGGGTCTTCACACAACAGTTCGCTCGGCAAGTCGGGTCAACAATTGCAGGAGATTACGCGAGCAGCGATTAATCGTAGAGCCAATGCATCTCAAAAAACTCCACGCAAAACTGTCAACTTCTCAGATTCTACGACTACTCTCCAAGAACCCGAGACGCCCCAATTCACACCGAAGAAGCGGAAAACGCCCTATCTCTCCCCGGAAAGCTCGCCAATCCAATCCTCTCCCTCGAAGCGGTCGAAGCTAACCAGTACACCTTTCACTATTCACGAGGATCAGGATGTTGTTTCCGAGGGAGGTTATGCATCATCGCTACTCGAGGAACGGTTTGTCCCTGCCCCAGTGCGGAGGTTCGCAAGGTCGGGCCCTGCTGTTCGTGTGTTGCAACGCTCATTCGGGGGCATGCTTGCAGTAGGACGGGGGTTCAATCAAGATCATTGCATCACGTGGCAAGACCAGACTACCAATTTCTATAGTGGTCCAGACGACTTTCACCAGCTGGCTCAGGGCGCTCCACCGTTCTGTACCGCCAGTTGTCATGGTTAGTATCTTTCCGTTAGGTCACGTATCGCAGTAGCTGACCGTCCTAGAAAACTCCCTTATTGGCGTCGGAGATGAGGAGGGTTATGTCCACCTTTACGATACCGAAGCGTCAGCATCCTTCTCGTACCCTCATCTAAGCTTTCGAGCACATACGAACGCAATTATGGACCTTCAGTTCTCCTCCGATGACAAGTTCCTCGCAACTGCTTCTGGTGATCAAACCGCTCAGATCATAGACACTAACACCCAACGCGCCGTCGGCGTCCTTGCTAAACATACATCCTCGGTGAAACAGGTCCGCTTCCAGCCTGGAGACGATCGGATTGTGGCTACTTCGAGTCGAGATGGAACTGTACAAATCTGGGATCTGAGATGCAGCGGAGGCTCTGATATTGTTCATTCGGCCTGGGGTGTAACCGCTCCTTATGCGAGCACGATACGTACCATCACATCGGCTCATGCGGATAGTGCGCTTGGTTCGGGCAGTCCGCTCGGTGCAAAGAGCGAAGTCTTGATTCGGAGGAGTGAAGTATCTGTCACGGCGGTCTCTTTCCTTGGTGCTGGTCGGTCGCATCTCTTGATGACCGCTTCAGATGCCTCTACCTCTGTGAAGTTGTGGGATATTCGAGGACGGTATTCGCGCCGCGGTCCTGCCGTCCCAATCTCAACGACCATGCAACCAGAGGCCCATAACCGCCATCGCCACTTTGCTATCAACTCGCTTACATTGGGTGGGGATGGCTCTCGATTCTACGCTTTGAGCAAAGACAACACCGTCTACGCCTATTCCACAAGTCATCTGATACTTGGGCATGCACCGGAACTCGCTGTTTCGGACTCATCTCGTCAAAAACACATTGGAATCGGCAAGCAAGGCCTCGGACCCCTCTACGGATTCCGTCACCGAAACTTCCACGCTGCATCCTTTTACGTCAAGGCATCTCTCCGCAAGGCATCGGGCGACCAATCTGAACTCCTTGCAGTCGGAAGCACAGACGGCTGCCCTGTACTGTTCCCAACCGATGAGCGTCTCCTCAAAGGCGAGAGTCCCGGTAAAGATGACGATGCAGATGAGCTGCCTCAGCCTAGAATGCTCAGGTCTTCCTTTGGTAACCGGCCTCCTTTAGCTCGCATGTCCAGCAGCAATATGTCTTTGCTGGACACCATTCCTATCTATGAGACTGGAACGCCGCTTATTCGGGGTCATGATGCTGAGGTTACGAGTGTGACGTGGGCGCAAAATGGAGCGCTGGTTAGTGTGGGCGATGATTTCAGGGTGCGGTGCTGGAGGGAGGGAGATAGGGCTAGGGAGTTGAGAGGGTGCGGGGAGGGTGGGGGGAGGAGGTGGAGGAGTGGGTGGGCTGTTGTAGATGAGGGGTTTGATGATGAAGAGTAGAGGTGATGTTTCTATAAGGCCACCTTGCTCCTCTGGGGACATTGTGGTATCATTGTGTGAGTGCGGCACGATTGCAGCGTTGCAGATTTCTTGCACCTATTTGAGGGCCTTTTGCTCTTGTTGTTGATTTTCCTTTCTTTTTCTTTTAAGGCATGGTCAGCGTGGCGCTGGTTGGCATACTGGTTTGTACGATACCTTGGTCAGGCGTACTAGCGATGGGGCGTTCTGCTTGCGGCGAAATATGTATGCGATCATAGGTTAATAGGCATGATGATTTTCAATCAAGCAGACTGTTGTGGTTTTCGGCACCACATGGAACAGCTGAATTATTTTTATTATTAGTTCTAGTTTTATGTCCGATACGATCCCACAAGGGCCCACACAGACTCCACCATCTATTTCGAAAAACCGTTTATGGGATACCATGTTTGGGCCTTAGTGCCCTTTTACCACCACAATTAACAGAACCTGCTTGTGTTCCACGTCCTATCTATTCCAGGACCGTGAGCCGTCCCCGTCCCTCGTCGGGCTGCGCCAGGATCCTTTTGGCTAGATTAAACTGATCCAGGACTCCTTGATGGATTAGCCTGGTCGGGACTGCTTGTACTCCTTTTAACATTAAGAGAAGAATTAGAGATGCCTCTGATTCTGCCTTTCTCCACATCTGCTCCCTTCCTGTGTGTCGGAACAGCTCAATTGCTGAAGCTGAATTGGGTTGAGTGAAGGAAAGCTCATGATTTGCATGTGCTGGAACTGGATGGCCATTCTTTGGGACTTCATTCGAAACTCTTCTAGGAAGGGTGGCACCTCATGGGGGTTTCAATTTCTGCGCGCATTCCTTCCACGACTGCTATGTACAAGCAGTGATAAGGACACGTTAGGGAGTATTATTTACTCGTAGCTGTACCAAGACCTTCAAAGAGTGGTACAGGGAGTCGAGCGTTCTACGTCGGGTGGGTGGAATTGGTTCTGGTGGCGGCAGTTTGGTTTTAGACTTGCTTCTTATATTGGCTTTCATGGAAGGTTACTGTATGTGGAGGAGTTCGGCTGCAAGTTTCAATATAATTCCCTTTTCGCTCTGGGGCCGAGTACATCGCCTTAACTTGTAGTGGAGAATGACGATTATTGATGGGAGAGGATATGACATTAGTAGATATACCGTTGGCAGTAGTATTTGCTTATATTGGGATTTAGCATCGAATGAAGGCTGAACTTGCGCAGGCCCCTTGGAAATGGGGGGGAGCCTTAGAGAGATTGAAAACAAAATAAACCTAGGGACCGTTGGATCGGCTTAAGATTTTAATCAAGACCCGAACATCTCTGGTAGCAGGTAGGAGGGAGCTTGCGGTTATTAGAGATCGGATTTCGGTCAGGTTCGATTTACAGATCCTATTAGCTTGCTTACTCAAATAAATATTGATATCAAAATTATAGAAACAGGTAAATTAGATCGGTCCCCGCTGTTAGAAAAGAAACCTATTTACTCCTCATTTTCATCACTTTACCGCCTCCATAGTTCCTTTCTTTGCTTCCAAGATCAACTTTCAAATTTGCAAATAGAGGCGGCGAGTGTGATTCTACTCTCGATGCAATTTTTAGAGGATGGGGCTTTAATAATAATAATAATAATAATAATAATAATAATAATAATAATAATAATAATAATAATAATAATAATAATAATAATAATAATAATAACAATAAAAT
>ML994165.1:0-36260 GCA_010093945.1 Delitschia confertaspora ATCC 74209 | reverse complement strand
CTTGGAAGTGTTCAAGTATGTTTGTTTCTAGGAGCCATTGCGCAGCTGCTTTGGCCATTTTCTTCTCCTTCAGCATCTCCTGAAGCTCTGTAGCGTCTGTCTTTAAAATAAGATTTGCACGGGATTGGATATAGTCGAGGCAGAATGCCAGCTATGTTGGAGGGTTTGCCGTCCAGTTCCACATGGACAGCCTGGGGTGATTCCCGGTACTCCAATCCTCGCCAGCCAGTCATTTAGTCCAAGGACTTCAGTACGCAGTAGAAAAACTGCAGTTGCTTCATGCTTAGGAAGGCCGTCATAGAGGTGAAGCGGTTGGCTTTCTCATCCCCCCGACCAAGTTGCTGCATTCCGGTCAACTTTATTGGCTTCCCGCTGCCACCTCTCTTTCCATGCCGCCATCACTACCTCGTCCATATCTACGTGCTTACGGTGGTCTTGGATTGTTCCACCTTGCCTTGACCCAGAGCCAGCACATTTTACAACTTCATATTTTTCAACTGCTTCTTGTGCTCGGGATCGGAGCTGATCGATTTCAGTGGAGGGTTGTTTAATCTGGCGAGGAGGACGTCCCCTTCTATGGCTCTTCTCGATCCGCCTAGCTGCTATCCAAATCTTTTCAATACTCTCCCTGATTTCCTCTGTGACCGGGTGATTTGCAGTCACTGCTTTTTATATATTAAAAAGAGAGTATAGAGAACTGGGCCCCTTCCTACTAACCTAGGCCGCGTCATAATAACCCCTCTGTCGCCTGAGCGACAGCACTGGCAGGTGTGGAACTCTAACTAATGATAAAGTTAGCTAGTGAAAAGGAACTCACATAGCCAGATTGGAATGGTGTACGGTGAGAAAATGCAAAGACTTTTGACTCTAGAGGGGCACTTCTCTAAAATGGGGTTTACTTTTGGTTCTAAAGTATTGATATTGCGTATTCATAGACCCGATTGGGAACAGGTAGCACGCTCAATTGGATTCTTTTTATTTTTGCTATATATTAAAAAGGCCTACGTATCTATCAAATCCAATGTTAGACTTAAGTTCTTACATGATCCAATGAAGAGTCCCACGATGTCATCTTTAAGGATTGCGTCTTTCAGTATTTGTATATAAATATTCCATTACCATTAGAACGCCCTTACCAACAGGGCATGAGAGTGGCGTCTCCCAGGAATATCAATTTCCTTACTTAGATTGGGCCATCATTGGGAACTACAACACCAACCTCCTTTCCCACGTTCTCACTCACTCCTCTGGTGCATCAGTTAATGGCACATATTGCACCCCAAACTTCCTCTCCTTCACCACTGTCCCATCCTCCTTCTTATCCACATAGTAAATATGCTGCATCCAGCCACTCTCGACCGGCACAAACATTCTCCCCGGTGCCTTCAACTGCTCTGCCAACTCCTTGTGATGTTCCGCGGCCGCGGCCCCGACATGAACAGCGTCGTACGGCGCGCCCTCTTTCCATCCTTTTCGCCCATCCGCCTTAATGAACTTCACTCTCCCGCTCTCCAACAACTCTCTCCCTTCTTTGCTTTTCGCCATGTTTTCTTCGGCGAGTGAGACGAGCGGTTGGATGTGGTCGACGCCGATGACGGTGCCGGTGGGGCCGACAAGGTTCGCAAAGACGTGCGTCAAGTATCCGGAACCAGAACCGATATCGAGAACGCGCGAGCCGGGTTGAAGGTAGGGCAGGAGAGCTTCACAGGCCGAGGCGTGCATGTGCGGGGCTGAGATTGTTGCGCGGTGTCCGATGGGTTGGGGGGAGTCTTCATAGGGGGAGGAAGGGGCATAATGGGCTCTGTCAACCTGTATTACATCTTTGTTAGCCATTAAATATCATTCAGAAGAAGATGATGCTCAAGTACCCCTAACATGGCCTCTTTCACGCGTTGGGAGTTGATCAGGCCGTTTCGCTCCATGTTGTGGATTAAATCAGCATTGCTGCCGCCGGAGCATCTCCACGCCATGTTGAGTAAGGCTCTTTTATGTGAAGGTCCTCTTGCGGAGCGGAAGAGAGGCACTGTGAGGAGACTGATGATGAAGGAAATAATGAAGAGCTTCCAGTAGTTTGGAAGCGGAGACGTTTTGATATAGCGTTAGTTAGGAGTTCTCAAAGGGGATTTGGGAGTCGTAGACAAATATGTTTATAGGTTCACGGAGGTGAATTCGAATGTGTAAGATAGACAGAAAGGGAGCCAGGTGATGATATAAGAATGAATCAGTGAATTGCAAGAAACGTCATGCTCGTTCTCAAGCAGCTCGTTGGCGGGGTGCTGGCGGGGTAGCTTTAGAAATCCGGGGTAGCTACCGCACCGACCAGTCGTTCTTTTCCATGTACTTTTTATCCCAATCCTCTCGCGTCTCTCTTGTGCATTTTACATTTCACATCTACCACTTGGCAACTCGCACCCCGAAAACATCAAAGTACCCTACACACCCTCTATTCCTGCTCACCTCAGTATTCTCAAACAACAAAATGGACACAACCCTCTCCCCAACCGACCTCTTCTCCCCCAGCAAAGCCCGCCAACAACGCGCCCAAGCCGCTGACTGGGCCCAAATCGATTCCTGGCTCTCCTACAAGTATTCTGGCCGCACAATCCCCTCCTTCGAGCGCAATGACGAGACCCTAAAAGCTTTGCGCGCGCTGTGTATGGCGAATGAGCGCGCGGATGAAGAGCGAGCAATCAGGGAACGGTTGGAGAGGGAGACGCTGAGGAGTTTGGAGGAGAGGGAGGTATGTGATCTTGATGTCTTATGGATACGAATGGGTGTATGGGGGAAATGGCGTAGCTGATTTGTGGATTAGGCTGCTAAGAATCTGGAAGATGTAAAGCTTTTGGAAACGATAGTGTCACACCTTTCCCCCACCGGGCAGGACTCCCTAATCGCCCTTGCACAAACCGCCTCTCTTCTCAATACTTCATCTCCTGATCCTGAGACATTGGCGCACACCCTAATCCATCATACCATAACCGCTCAAAACCTAACAAACCACATTCACCAAATCACTACGTTACAAAAATACCTGTCCAAGCAACTTTCCGAACTGCGTATGCAGCTGCAGGAGTTTAAGAATAATCCGTCGTTCACGACACCGCCCAGCTTGCAGAGGCAGACGGGGGAAGCAATGCGACAATCGAAAAACTTGAAATCCAAAATCCGCGAATACGAAGACAGGCTCTCCTTCCTCTCAGCCCAGCAATCGAAAACCAAGGATTCAGAGATAGGAGGCGCTAAGGCAGTGGCAGAGCTGTTAGACTACCAAAACCGCCTCGAAGAGCTTAGTGCAGAAGTGGAGGAGTTGGAAGGCGAGATGGCTAACTTTGCGAATTTGCCAGCGGATAGAGAGGCCGCGAGGAAGGAGGTAGGAAAGTTAGAAGTAGAATTAGATCAGCTAAGAAGGCGAAGGGATGGATTGTTTGAAGGGTTAGTTAGGTAGGACGAGGGGAGGTTAAGCAGGACGAGGGGAGGTTAAGCAGGACGAGGGGAGGTTAAGCAGGACGAGGGGAGGTTAAGCAGGACGAGGGGAGGTTAACCGGTATGAGATACCCTTTCTAATATATAAATGGGAAGTTAAACTTCAAGAATGTTTTACGCTACCTAGATTCCCTATACCCGCGGAATCAAACCTAGTATACCGTTAACACCAACATCAATCATTTTATAAATCAATTATATTTCATTATACACACCATAAATCAACATATAATAATAATAATAAATAATTCAATCTAACGTGCTATCTGGTCCCCAATCGGGTCTATGAACACGTAAATCAATGTGCAGAGCAAAGTAAACCCGGATCTAGAGGAATGTCCCTCTAGAGTCCAAAATCTTTGCCTTTCCCTCACCCTACACCATTCTAATATAGCTATGGGGAGTTGTTTCACCAGCTAATAGTTACCATAAATCAATATTAAGTAAAAGAGGGATGTATTTCAAAAGGTCTAAATTATATTCGTACAGAAGGAACACCAAAATCCCAATTCGACCCATACTAACACCTGGGGGATTCTTTCTCTATCATCTTGTTCTTCTGAACGAGCTGATTATGGAAACCACGTCCATTGCCGGTACACGATATTGTATCGTATCAGAGGGTCCTCTGAATTCGTTACCTTCAACAAGGCAGGACTGGCAGAGTTTTCACAACGTCAAGCCGAACAAGAAACATCGAGAACAGAGAGACTTTCTTAAACCCATCCGATGTTCGATCTAAAGGAAGCCTCTACCTGATATCCTGATTCGAAATACGATAGGCCATTTCTGAGCTTGCGCTGCTCTAAGAGCATGACAATCAATTTGCAGGAGGATTTCAATGGCGTGGAGCTCGCAACCTCCTATGAACAAGACCACAGGCAATCTCACTATTCTATACCGAGCCTGGAAGAATTATGGTTAGCAGGGCACCAAAAAGTAGGCTTATCAAAGGGGGTGGGGGAACATAAGCCTGGCTAGAGAACAGGGTAGGTACTTGTGCGGCGTCGAATTACCTTAAGACACTCCTCTGCAAAACACAGTCGGTCCAATATCACCGAGAGGGTTATGGGTAACGCGAAGCAGCAGACTGGAATCGGAAAGAGATGCGGGGCATGGCAATAATGGTAGCGATAGATGACTCAAAGGCCCTCACTCTGTGCTATTTGCATATACTTAGAGGGAATCATTGGTACTCGTAGACTCCTTGCGTGGATACAATTCTCTATGAGTGCCTCGGAGGGCTGAAGGACAGATACGCATGTCGGTCTATGCGGAGTGTGGATGGCAGCATCACTGCGATTGGTTTAAGGAGCAATTCAGGTGCATAGGTAGTGGGCTTGCTGATCCTAAGCTTATTAAAGAGCTTCTGCCAGAGGAGGGGAAAACTATGGTAAGGGAGCTTGGGTATGCAGGTTACTTCCGACCCTGGCTGTATGTTATATCTTTAAGAACTCATTATATACATGTATCTTTGGGTAGATGACTATCTTGTCCTTCTCTCGAAGAGCGCAAGAGTAAAGTGGGCACACGCTGGCTCTCCCATTAAGGAATTCTGGACCAATTTAACTTGGTCAGGATGGTCTAGGAGGTGCCTAATAAGGAGAGAAGATCGCTCCCGACCCTTTAGAATAGAGGGGATTCAGAATGCAAGAACAGGCCCTTCAAATTGCGGTCATAACAAAAGGGTATAGAAGTAAGAGTGATAAGCGGCCTATTTAGGCAGATGCGAACATGGTTTTCCTTATCAAGAGTTTTCCAAAATAGATACTGGAGTCTACGTGGGCCTTCCAGTAACCGTACCAGTCGTTAAACTAAAATAAGTAACTTTATATAAAGTCTCCTAATAGCCATCCTAACTTTCCCCATGTTAAGGTTCTTATAACCTACCAGGTTTACGCAGCGACAAAACTAGAACGTAGTATAGGACGTAATGAAGATGTATATATGTCAAGGGGGAGAGGTATGAGAGTGTTATCAGTCGTTGAAAAGCTAGGGTATCTGACATCCCTTTACAACCATGCAGACGGCCTCTATCAACACCACTATGCTCATTGTACCGTAATATTCATCAATGGTCCATGATTTCCCCAACATGCATGCATATATTGAAGGGAAAAAACATACAAGAATCGCATGTATACACCGCGCTACCATTATGCATGAGGCGCACCACCTACTCCCATGACCTATACAAAAAATAAGGAAAATACTCCTCGTAATGCATTTCTCCCTGACCCTCAAGCCTCTTCCTCGACACTCAAGCCTCCTCCTCGAAATTAGAGAATCTAATCCGGAGGCGGACTTCCAAACCGCGTCCTCACGCGACCTCGGATAGGAAGTTCAACCAGTCTTGGGAGTCTAGAACAGCATCAATCATTAGTACTTTGCAAAGGCACCCAAGCTTGGAAAGCCTTTACTTCTTCTCCACGCCATTAAGTATCGGTATACCTTCCGCGTCCTGCGTTTCCGCATCGGTAATGTCCACAACATCTTGCATGACCATATCGCCATTACTCGATTGCGATTGAGGTTGCTCCGGGTGGCGGTCTACCGCTTCGGTGAGCTGGTTGACGAGGTCTTCGCGGACGTACACGATGCCGGTTGAGGTGGCAGGGTATTTCTCCTCTTGAGTAAAGATGTCTTTGAGGTCTTCCACCTCGTCGACACGCTCATCGTTGTATTTGCGCCAGATCTTGTTCTGGAAGTCGTGGATGAAAATCCAGTAATGACCTCCAGCAGCTGTGCCGCGGTGGATGAAGACAGAGTGTAAGCGGTAGGAGTGATCCTTGCAGTCTGCGAAGAGGGAGCTAATCTCATCGTCGATCTCTTTCATCTTGCGGTCGAGGATCTCTGTCTCCTTTTGGATAGTTCTGGAGCTTTCTCGCAATTCTTGTGGGATGTTCGGGCCTTGTGAGACGTCCGCTTGATCTGAATTTTGTCCACCGCCTATTTCCATTAGTCCCGAGTCAATACTGCCAAGTCTCTCGATATAGTCAGCTGCGCCATTGACAGCATCAGGAAGGCCAATCTGCAAATTTGTCTTGTTGAGCTCAGCCTTTCTGCTCTCCAAGCTTTTCAATCTTCGTGTAAGCTCCCACTGTTTCTCACGGCGCTCGAGAAGGGCCTCTTTAGACAATGATTTTGTCTGCTCGAGATAGCGGTCTAGATAAAGGGTATCATCCAAGCCAATGTGTGACTCGATCTTCTTGCTTCGACCCTCAGCAAATGCGATTCGCCGTACATTGACAATTAAAATAGGAGAGGCTTTGTGAAAACATTCGAACTTAGTGGTTTGGGTATTCGCGCCCACCTCTTCGGATTCCTCTGACGATGGGCCGCTATCCAGTTCCTGAAGACCGAATTCGTCATCCAGCGCAGCGTAAAGGTGCCGGTCGCGATCACCAGGCCAAATAAGTTGATGGTCTTGAAGTGCTGTATTATGTGATACCGAGCCGTTCGTCCTCCTCACTGAAGTAACTTCAGAGAAGAATAGTTTCTTGATCAAATCGATCTGCTCTCCATCATCCATCATTCCTTCCCCTTTCATTGCGCAAGAGAGGAGATCGAAAACGTTATTCAGAATCTCGGCAGCGTCCTGTTGCCTAGCCACCTCCTCCACGATTTTGAGGTCGGTGTTCTCTTGCGTAGTAGGTTGAGGTCTTGGTGGAACTGGGGGTGGTCTGGATGGAGGTTGCGGCTTATCCACGATCTCAAAGCCTTGATCATCCTTGAGACCGGCCATTTCGTCAAAGGGTTTATCCTCCTCTGGATCTGCCATCGCTACAGTGGAGGACGTATCAGTCCTTTTGTCGAAATCATCGTCACCCATGACCGAATCGGCGAGAACTGAAGCGGCCGGGTTAGGCCCTGCTGGTGCCTCTGGTTCGGGTTTAGGCATTGGACCAATTACGGGCGCACCGTTTAGATGCCCAAGAGTAGAAACGAGATCGCCTTCTTTAGCCCTTTCCACTGTTATGTCATCCTTCAATAGCGCGAGACACGCTAACCTGGTCGGAGGCCGAACATTGTCGTTGGGGGCTGTGATCATGAGCTTGAATAGCTCTCGCAGTTCAAGAGCGACTAGAGCAATCAGAAACGGGTTGAACGTTCTCAAGGGTCAAGACTTACATTCTTGTGCTTTTTGAACCTTCTCAGCCGTGACAGCACTTCGACCCACCCGTTTCCTCTCTATAGCTTCTGGAGTCCTTTCTTGCATGTATTGCTCGAAGTTGAGCACAACCTCGCGTAAGGGCTTGATCGTGAAGAGAAACTGAAGGACGCTATTCAGATAGCAAGTATTGCCGATATTTTGACAACCAACAGGCCAGGATTCCAGAGGATGCCGCTTTTTCGGCGGGCCCATTTCCTGTACCGCCGTACTCTTATGGTTTTCCTTTTGGTCTTTGCAGATCAACGAATAAGCTTGCTCATACTTGGCTGCGTTCTGGGGATTGCTAATGTTGTAAGACTGCATCTGCGCCTGCAAGACCTCCAGATCAAGCGCCGCAGATCTGTCCTGCACGCCAAGGAGGGCGTACGCTTCGGAGACGTCCATCTCTGCCGCCTCCATACTCCCAGTATTGATGAAGTCTAATAATCGTTGGCTTTGGCGCTCTTCCGCGATAATCCGAAGGGCCTGTGAGGCAATTTCCCTGTTTGCTGGGTTGTCGTTGACCTGATTAAATCAGCAGTGCAAAAGAGACGCATGGCAAAGAAATGATGTTAAGCGGAGCAGTGAACAGAACAACAATGAGAGAAGCAGCAAAGCAACTGCGACATGGCTTGCCAACGCTAGACAATCGGAAGCAGCCATACCAACATCACGTACCTTAAATGTGAACATAGTTGCAATGAAGTCATCAAGGGTGGTTTCTTCCACATCTAACCATGAGAGCGCCTGACTATAGGTCTCGATCGCTACCTTACGTAAGCAAACGCTACTCTTCGAGAATAGGGGCCTCTTCCGCCTTACCATTAGACGCCTCATGCAGTATTCTCTCGCTTTGGCGAGAGGAACCAATAATGCGGAGCATGTTTCGTGTTTCCTCTTGCAGGGCCGAGCTGATGTCCGAGAGACGGGATCTGAATTGGCCAATGATGATGTCGTCCGTTAGATGGGGCGAGTGCTCTGGCTGAATTCCGAAGTACTTGTAGGCTTTGCACACGTCTCTTCGGTTCACTTGTCCTTGAGATGCTAAGATCTGTACTTTCTCCCCCAACATATTGCTGTTTCTTCCTATGGCAATGGCTTGTAGACATTCAAAGTAGTACGTGTTATTAACGGAATCAACATCTGTTTGCCTGTTATATGCAAATAGTATCAATGCGTCACTGAGATCTCCAACTGCACCGAGTCCGGCATAATACGGATGATCTTCTTCCCGGGGGGTGGAAGATTCAGAGTGGTCCAGGGGTTTTCTAGCATAGTTAAGACAGCCGAAGGCTCGTTGAATGTCGGCCAGTGATGATTTCTGTTCTCCTGGATAGTCATTGTTGGGAGTTCCCCTCTCAGCCGCGGGCAAGTTTAATATGAGAGCAGCAAGCTCGTATCGAACATCTTCGAGAACTGTACGTTTGTTTGCTGGATCCAGGGGGTTCCCGGGGGGGGGAGGCTTTGGAAGATACCAGACAGTAACTCTAACCCCTTCAGTATCATCTTCCTAACCAAAAATCAGTAAGACATCAGTCAAAAAAAGATCTAGTGAAAACCTACTTCTTCACGGACAAATCCTAATTCTGTCAAGAGAGCGTCACAGTCTTCACCGAAGGTCTTTAGGAACTTCCTGTTGAGAAGTGGAATGCGACCTTTCCCTTGTTTCGGCTGCAAGGAATCCCGTAGATAGGTTCTTAGAAATAAAAGACCATCAACC
Source organism: Delitschia confertaspora ATCC 74209 (assembly GCA_010093945.1). Taxonomy (NCBI): domain Eukaryota; kingdom Fungi; phylum Ascomycota; class Dothideomycetes; order Pleosporales; family Delitschiaceae; genus Delitschia; species Delitschia confertaspora. The sequence goes on along the minus strand of ML994165.1, from coordinate 26,904 downwards.
GGTTTTGCCACTTGCTCATTCTGGCATCGGGGCTCTATCACCCCTGCTCTATCCAGCCGCTTTTTCAGCAGTATTTTGTCGGTGAGTAAAGTGATGTACTCGTCCTTCAGCCGTGGTGGAAGCAAGCGTACGTGTAGATGGACGGGACATCTGGGTGCTGAGCATCGGAAGCGGTAATCTCTAGGGATTTTCCGATCGCCGAAATGGTCATGGCTTGGGCCCTTCTCCCCTTGGAATATGAAATGATGAAGAGGGAATTCCGTGTCTGCTGGACAAGGTAAGGTTCTAAATCCGTCGTCTCGAAAGTCAACCATCAACTCCAAGTGCCAACGACACTTCATGCAATAGGATGCTATCTTATAGACAGTTTCATAATTCGGCTGATTTCCAGACTGGGGTAATATGCTTTGCTCATCCTTCGTCACGAAATGATGCCTACAGTTCCGGACTGGCACTGCAGGCGTTGGCGGTGCGTCCGGGTCATAGAATGAGGGCGGGTCGGTAAGTAGATTCCGTCCAGCTCGTTCTTCATGTCGCGGATCGTAGGTTAATAGATCTTGTAGTAACCGTGGCGCGGTTTTCCCTATTTGGAAAGCACCTGTTAGCCCTGAAAGTCATGAAAGGAAGCATGTATTGGTTCTACCTGGTCGAGACGACATTTCCACCGCAGAACCAAGTGCAGGTCCCACGGTGGGACTGTAGCTAAACTGAACACTGAAATGTGCGTGAATATGAAAGAGATACAGGATATATAAGCAGATCTGTTCTTGGGGTGAATGTTGGCCTGAGTTGTGAGGTGATGAGCAGAGCGCAAGTAGCAGACAGAGGTGGCAGGCACCCAAAGCGGTCGGTGGGGGAAGAAGATGAGATTTAAAGGGAGGGTGGCGCAAGCTTCTGCGAGCTCTGATTAGATATCTCAAAAAAACAGAGCGACGACGCCGCGCACACAGTAAGAAGTTTGGTGTATTTCTCGTGCGGAGTAGTGAATGAGGCTTGCTACGTGAGCGTCTTGTCTACGAAGTGCTGCTTCTAAGGCGGCAAACAGTGGCAGAATTTTCTTGGCAGCGGAGGTGTCCCGGCATCACCAGCGACCTCAAGCGACCTCATCCAAGCCTTAAGCTCCCCCCAACCCCATCCACATCAACCATTCCGCCCACCATGGCCGCTGAAGGAGAGAGATACCAGCCCAAGGACACGCTGTCAAACACGCTCAGCAGCACATTGCAAACCACGGCCTTCGGCGCAATCTTGGCTGGTGCCCAGAATACTCTCACCAGACAGAATGTGGGCGCCATGGGCATCATAACGCGGTCGGGAGGAACCATTGCGCTCTTTGGTAGGAATTGACCTGTAGTGGAATATTTTGGAGGGTCTTCGAGAGCTAATTAAGTACCAGCTTCTATGGGAGCGGCATTCCAGTTTACCGTAGACTCTGCGGCCAACCTCCGTCAGAAAGACGACTCATATAACCATGCCATGGCCGGATTCATGGCCGGTCTTATCCCGGGCCTGCCGAGTACGCTTTACTTACCGCCTTATTCATCCAAATAAAGTCTGACTATCCATAGAACGGAGCTTGCCCATGATGCTTGGAACCGGTGCCGGCTTGGCTGTGGTCATGAGTGCCTACAACTACACACAGGGCTTCTTCCCGGACAAGAAGGACCAGGAGATAGACGAGTATGAGAGGAAGGAGATGATGAAGAAGAACCGCAGGCGTCCAATTGAAGAGACCATATCTGAGTTGGGTGAGGGACGAGGTGAGTTTGTGCCTCTGCATATGGCAGGAAAATGTCTAACCGAGATCTCAGGAATCTATGCACCAGGTTGGGAGGAGAGGAGGCGGGAGCGTATAATGGCAAAGTATGGCATCGATGTCACTGCTAAGCCGGAAACCCCCAACACTCCTTAAACGCTTTCCTTGCAATATCCAGATGTTTTTCTAAAACGGCCTTACCGGAAGGCTGAGCCAATTTGGCTCATGTAAATATTAACTGATAGAAGAAGGAGTTTCTGGTTTGTCATGAGACAAATATTGATGTTTAGCTTTGAATGATGCGATTTCTCATCTTACCTGTGTAAAATTGACCGTTCTCCAACCCGTTTCACTTGGTATATTGAAGCCTAGCAGCTGTATATGGTCGTTGTTATCTTAACAGGGTTTATGCCTATTGTTAATTACCGCAGAAAGTAGTTGGATTAACTCATAAATGCCAGTGGCGTGAATTGCGAAGCTTTGACATTGGTTCTTTAGGAACTGTAATTTGGGCTTCTTTTAACGCTCAACGATACTGCTTATTGATAAACCTTGTGAGTTCTAGCGCCAATCACAAGCTAATATTCTGTGAGCTTAAAATGACGACGCGGGGTATGTTTATACGACGACCCCTTTGGATACGATGCGAAGGGACTAGATTCGCACCTAAGTCAAACCCTATTTTACCAGAGATATTATTTCAACTGGCTTCACCTGTTTATTCATTCTGACTTCCGAATTCGAGTATGTTGTTCTCATCCGCAATGACGCGTGCCTGTGAACATGTTCTTCTACCCCACCAAAAGCAAAGTCTACTGCTCTAACACCCACTCTCACGCCTAACACCAGTGAAAGAAAGATCGTTTGTTTTATATGAACCAACTGGACATAAACTTGATCCTCTACCCCCCTACAATTTCGCGCTCATGGCTGACACCGCGCCACCTCCGTCTGTGGGCAAGGTAGGCCTCAAGGAACGTTTCCATCGATACTTCCAGCACGAAGTCTCAGGTAAAAAGCCCACCCTGGATCAACCTCTCCAACTAATCTTAGAACAGCTCTGCATGAGCAAATTGAAGCCCTTAGTGAAACGAAAACCAGCGGGGGCCGCAACGAAGCCATAGACCAAAGCCTGATAGGCATAGAACGGCTCTCTCATGAAGTCAAAGATGCTTCGAGCTATATCCCGGCGTATGATCAGAGGACTTATGCAGAGGTATATTTCGAATTCTATTCTACGAGTGAATACTTTTTAAGGCTCTGTTTGTTGACTTTCGATAGGCTATAAAAGGGCTCTCCGAAAAGCTCCAAACCATCCGCAACACTTTCGACCCACCAAAGAAATTCCAGTTCAAGTCTGCGAGAAAGCAGAAGGAAGGTCTATCCGTATCTCCCTTTACAGTGAAGCAAAATGTGAAAAAAGAGGCTCCTGAGGAAGCCGAGGGGGATAAAGCGAATACTGCCTCGAATCCTCTCGCAGATGCTGGCTCTGCAGTCTGGACGGCCACCTCTTTAGCACAGCCCACTCCCGATGATCCTCCATCTGAACATAAATTCCAGAATTTCAAAGTTTTCCATGTCCAAAAGCCCATCGATTCCGACGACAAGTCCTCAACAAACCCCTACGCAAATTCCACCACGATAACCATCTCGCAAAAATCCAACACCTACATCACACTCTTCCCCTCCTCCACACCAACTTCCAGCTCTGGAACGATCTCCAACCTCTTTCACTGCGTAGTCGACGTTACACCTTCCTCCTCCACTGCCCCCTTCGCAACCCTCATCCTCAAATCCGTAAAAGACTCCCTAATCATCACCGGCCCCGTGTCCGGTCCAATTCACATCACAGGTCTCGAGAAGTGTGTGTTGGTGCTGGTATGTAGACAGTTTAGAATGCATGACTGCAAGAATGTGGATGTGTATCTACATTGTGCGAGTCGGCCGATCATCGAAGACTGCGAGGGGATACGATTTGCGCCTTTACCTGAAACTTATGTAAGCCACGATTTTCTGTTGGTATTATGTTTTGTCCTCTCTTGCTTCACCTGTAATGTTCCACCCCTCTATATTGCCCCTTCCTATCTATTTCCTCAACGCACACCTTTCGATTCACACTTCGATTCACACTTCGATTCACACTTCGATTCACTCCCTCTCCTTTCATTCCTTCCTTCTATTCCTCTTTCCTTCCCCCTGGCCCCACAAACCCTCTCCACTTTCCTCCTCCATTCCACTAATACAGCCAACAGGTCACCCCCTCATCGTCCCCACCCCTCAACCACTGGAACGAAATTGACGACTTCAAATGGCTCAAAGCCGAACCAAGCCCCCATTTCCGGCTTTTGGTCGAAAGCGAGCGGATCAAGGAAGAGGTATGGAAGGCTGTCGTGGAGAAGGGGGAGAGTGCGGGGGTGGAGGAGGTGCTGGGGATGGTGGCTGCTTATAGTAATCAGAAGTTTTAGGGGGAAGGGGGTGTGAGAGTGGAAGTATATATATGTGCAACGTAGGCGGATGGAGATGATATACTATGTCCTCTCTGCCATCTTCTTCCTGGGATATTGCTGCATATTTTGGGGGTCCGTATATTACTAGGGAGAGGGTTGTTCCTCAATATCTGCTTATATTGACCAGTACCTATAATTACTATACTTCTTAAAGAAGTAGTTACCTGTGTACAAACCTCTTTCCTAACAATAATAGAGGCAGAGACGCGAAGGATAAAATAGGGGAGGAAGAGGAGAAGGCCGATGCTGGCGTAAAAGAAATATTGAAAAATGGTAGACATGACAGATTTCGAGTATGGAAAGATTCATGAGTAAAGGACAAGGAGAGGGTACAGGTAGGTAGAGAAGCCTTTCATGACCGAGAGCTTCTTCCTCCATAGATTCCACCTATCGTCCATATTCTTTTCTTCCCCTCAGCCTTAAACTTCTCTAGGAAAGCATTCCACGTCTTCCTTCAAACCAATGCCACCTTCTCAAACGAAGGTGGATCATCACCCTGCTGCCCAAACACTTCAATGCACGGGCCTTAACGAGGCCACAAAGCAGAGCAAAATTGCGCTCGCGACCGGTCTGATAATATTTCAGCACGTTTATTTCCTCCGCATGGGGAGATGTGGAAGGCGGTGGGTGCCGCTGTCTGTCCAGTCGGCTGGGGTAATGGAGCCGAAGCAGATATTGGGGTTGGCCTACGGTACAAGATGCGCGCGAAGATCTAGTGGTAATCACTCTTTCACAAGAATGGTCCAGTTTCTACACCTCCCACCGATAGCCCCATCTCGACTGGATAATTATGTTAGTTCGAGTCCTCAAGGGAGTGGATGGGTTCGATGGGTACGCACCAGGACGAAGCGGTCAAATGGGAGTCCGCCATGCTGAGGCTTCGGCTTCTAGATCATCCAGATTCTAATAGTGCATTTAAACACATAATGACCTGAACTTGGACCTCTTGGACTTCGGTTAGAAGGGAGAACAGATTGGAAAAGTGGCTGGATAGGGCCGTACCAGGGATGAAGCGGCCAAATGGCTGTTTGTCCATTCAATTTTGACATCGTACTTAGCTCAGGTCCTAGTAGTCCATTGGCGAAGAACGTCCGCGGCATCTTGGACCTCATGAATTTCGTTTGAAAAGGAATCGGGAAACAACAACAACGAGATAGACGTAGGACAAATTATGGTAATGTATGTGTGAGAATAGGCAAAGTGCCGCCGTAGATATTTGCCTGTATTTTACATTTGTGGGTGTTGTTGCATTCGGATGATTGCATTAGGTGAGAATGCGTGTGCTAGAAGTGCGGTCAGTAGTAATTCGAGTCCAAACGCGTGCTACAAGTTTGATGCTTCGAATATCAATTGAGTTGTGGTAATGCGAGGATATCAAATTTGTACAGCCAGTAAGTTTTATACCCGTTCCCGGGAATAGACACAGAAGGTACCTCGCGATAGGTGTGCCTTTACTGCTTCTGACCAGTGCTTTGGCAGTTTCAGACTCATGTTTCCTCACGCTGAGCTGTTCGTACCACGTCAAATGGTCACTGCTTTGGGTGATTGAAAGGAATAATATTATCTCATGTAGGTTGGCAGATAGCTCGCATGAGAAAACACCCAATAGCGATAAAATACCCAAAAAGTCAAAGTTCCAAAATATTGCTCAGATACAGCAACAATAAAAGATTGAATTCGTTCGTCACACGCTCACGAGAAACATCGCCAGGTCCCGCAGGAAGAGGCAACAAAGAGGAAAAACACTAGGCTACTTAGACGTCAAACGAGGGGAATATGAAAAAAAAAAAAGAAAAGTCGCAAGCCAAAAACAGATGGAACCAAGATAACCCTTCACTTCCCGCTCCTACACGTAGCCGACCATTGATTCTGGAAACCTTCGTAGATTACCGAGAAGAAAACGACAGTGATATCAAAGCTCACCTTGCCATCCTCGGGTACTGGCCAGGGACATGCAAGTCGCTAACACTTATATCCGTATTCTGCCTCATAACGCCCGGGAACATACTTGCCTTCTCTTGAATAACTGGCGATCCATCTAACTGCTTCGTATGGATCGGTAAAGAAAGTTTGCCTTCCTCCAAGAGAGATTGGTCGTCGGTATTTGCCGTTGAAGGGAGCGTAGAGGCGGTATTAGTCAGACTGTCAGGCTCAGACGAAACAGGGGCTGAACTGGAGGTATCGAAACTAGAGATCGGATCAGGACGAGATGTCTGCGTTGCTGCATCTGAAAGTGGGAGATCTGGTTCCTGACGAAGCTCTTGACGAAGAACTCCGGCAGCTAGACCTCCGGCAGCGGCTCCACCTGCCGAGGGGGCCATCCAGTCACCGTAGGTGCTTTCGTGTCGTTCAATTGGTGGGAGATCCGTAGGTGGAACAGTTCGCTCGGGTACTGCCTGGTAAAGCTGAGATGGAACGGGGGGCTGAGGTGCTGTCTGATAAGGTTCAGGCGGGTAGGCGACGGGAGCAGAATTTGAATAATATGGTGCGTCATTAAGTGCTTGGGGTGATTGTAGATACATGTTGTCGATGTTCTGCTGGCGTTGACTTAAATTATCGGGGGGTTTCTCGTAAGCACAGTCGTTGTGGGCAAAGGGAGAAGAAGGCGGATATCGTGGTTGACCAGTCCGGTCAGTACGATCGTGGGGATGAGAAAATGTAGCATGTAGGCCTCCGGATGCGGTTGTTATATCATTACCGACTTCCGAGCTTCCACTAGAACCAGGAAGTGGAGCTTGTAAGTTACGTTCGAGTTGAAGATCACTTGGAAATCGCCCACCTGGAGATGGTCGTTGCGGGAGGTCCTCCCTCACAGCCTCATTCATCATCGATTGATTTGCAGAGTAGGGAGTCTGGTCGGCCTCGTCTTCTTCTAGGCCGCCCTCACTGCTGGCCACAGATCGTGCACTTCCCTGGCTAACGCTCCGCGTATGCTTGCGAACAAATGCGTTCCGATCTTCGCCACTCTTCTCCGTTAGGTTTTTGATGTCCTCGTACCAGGCCAACATGGTATCATAACTCTCGGCCCGGAAAACCCAGGAATGGCCACGGTGCATTGCTCCAGTCTGACGGCCTTTCAGCATAAATTTGTGAGACGAGCTTCCAGGCTGAGAATGCGATCCCAGTTTCTGGTCTGGCAAATAGAGAGACATCACCGGAGGTTGAGTATAGATACGGTCCGCAGATTTGAACTCGTGAAGATGGGTTGGAGACAGAACATACCTGAAAGGGTTAATACATGGGACTAGGACAAGATATAACACTTACCATCCGGGAGTATAACTCTTCAAATACTTGCTCTTCCTCTCAAGCATTCCTGCCCTGACCTCAGCGGCAGCAGGATGGGACCTGCCTGGATACTCAATCTCTTCCAGTCTGCGAAGTGGAAGGCTGGGGTCCACAAAATGAGGGTCGCTCGAGACAAAATGATTCCACTCAAGATCTCTCGGCATTCCGACAGGTCCACTTCGAAGCTTATCGACTGTTGAGTACATCTCATCCGCGTCTCGCTTAAGAATGCCTGCAAGAGCATTATAAGCCTTTTGGATCTCGCCCACAACAATGGATTCCAGCTCTCTTCCCGAGTTCTCAATGTTTAGATATGCCTAGAATTATCAGCGGTCGGTAACTCAGAGCTGGTGGAAGATGACATACCCTGTGCAGATAATTCTCTTCGTCAATCTGGCGCTCAACCTGCCGGTCGACTGCTAAACGGACCACAAATGGATCACCTTTACCAGCTATGGCTGATGGATCAGAATCTACCGCGGACAGCGCCTCTTCGAGTGCGGCTACACATTTTCGCGTGGTTTCTTTCTCCTTTTCAACCGAATTCTTAAAATCACTGGATAAGGACTTGATCTCTTTTATCTTCTGGGCCAAATCTGCTCTAAGTCCGTTCAACTGATTGACGATTTCGTTTTCCACGTCTCGCGCCTTGTTAGCCTCGACCACCGACTGTTTGTGGAAGTCTCGAAGGATCCGGTTAGCATCATTGAGTCCACCCTCAGTCAGAAAGATCGATGGAGCGTTTGTGTTATTGATAACATTCGATACTTTGAGCAGTGACTTGCCACGATGCTCATATGACAAAGCGACTTCGCGGAAATAAGTGATCAAGTCTTTGAGTAATTTTCGCCAAGCTAGTGACCAGGTCAGTAAGTGACCTCTCAAGCTTCAAAACCAGCAAAGAGGAGTGCTTCATACCTTGAAAGCGATTGGCCAATATTTCCGTGGGTGAGCCGGAGGTTGGAACAGGCGTGTAGAAGACACTGTTTTCCCGCCTAGACTGTCGCTCGTCATCCTCGTAGTTCATGCCATGGATACTCCCAGCATGGAGGCTGCGCCGACTCCCGCTCCGCCTCATACTGCCCGACCTGCGAACCGAAGCTTTCTTCTTTAGCGTCCCACTTCGCGAAGGCGCAGCACCCTGATTTAGGGTAGAGGCTCTTGAGGTAGACCTATGGGGTGCGTCTCCTCCCTCTACTATTGAAGAGCCTCTCGTATGCGCATCGAAATTCTCCTCAAATCTTCCGAGTCGTTGTGAATGGTGGGACTGCGAAAAGGGGGACGACTCCTGCTGATTGGTTGGACGGTGTGCAAAATCGTTTGCATCCACACCTAGATGAGACTGATCGAGGTATGATGGTTCATTCTGCGCTGGAGCAGAACCATAAAGCGCAGAAGGCGTCTGTGACCTTGATGTAGCCATTATAGCGGACCACGGGTAAGACGAGTCTGATGTAAACAAATGGGTATGACGGGCTCAATGGAAGAAGTGTACGTTTGTTTTTGTTGTCGCTGGCATTGTGGCGAGGTTAATAGCTGAGAGACGAAGTGCGGAGGGGAGACGTACCGTACTGCGTGGAGAAAGGAGGTATGAGGCGGAGCAAATGGGGACTCACACTCACGATAGAGAAGTACCTGGTAGCACGGGACACAGCAGATGGTAGGAAGAGCTGCACCGTATGAACTGTCGGGGAGTATAATCGAGGGACTTCAAGGCGGCGGGACAGGAAGAAGCTGAAGCGCAAGCGGAATGTGATGGGGTGAGGTCGGTGGTGGTGTTGAGGTTCCTAAGGAGTGTTGGCGTGATGTCATACGCACCAGCCCGCGCGAGGAGGTTTGGGTGTAGAGCTTGGCGGCAGCAGTTCCCTCCCCTTCTTGAACACTCAACACCTCATCAAAGATGGATCTTCATATCACGTCTCTTTCTCAGGTCATCTCTTGTCAGTTCTCTTCCCCTTTGGGCCTTTCAACTGCATCACTGCTGTCACATCCGGTATGACATGTACTTCGTGTCCGCTCCACGAGCGCAGTCATGCGTAGCAGTAGGATCCGCTGAGTACCACTGAACGGAACCCAACTTTGGGCACTCCGCAGCATCCCGCAGTCTCCATAATATCTCACTCCGCGCCGTCAGGCACGTGCAGATCTGAGATCACGGTGGAGCAGATGGACCGGTCGTTCCGCGAGACGTCCACTCTCGTCTCATACCGGTACTCGCCTGCATTGCAGACACTATGCCTAACGTACCCTTTCACCATTTGCATACTCCGCTGATTTACTATGGTTGTAACATCCAATTTGAACTTGAGTATTTATTTTTCTTGGTCCTTATTTGCTTCACTGTTTCTTTCTCAAATATCATATCTTAATCTTATCGAGTCCCACGTCGGTCTTTCAGTACATCCTTAATCAAGAATAAGAACATGTTTGAAGTTGCCCTTACATTTTTGTGATCGCGTTGGGGAACTCTGGTGCTTACATTATTGTCCCATCGACCTCTCAGCACTGCTAAGTTCGACAGATGGCTTCATATTCAAAGATAGTAAAGGGCAGGTCGAGGCTTGTCCAGTCGATGATATAGGTGGGACTGCCGATATCCAAATTAGGGATACTTCTATCGGAACATCCTCCCACCCATAAGGATATCGAGTGGGAACTAGCTCTTCGCTCTTTCCTTCATCTTAAGAATTCTGCTATTTCAAAAAGGTCCTCGTACGGCTATGAGTCGAGAGCATATCCACACCACGTCATATATGGAGCATCTACTAGACTTCCGGTAGGCAGAAGCGCCAGAAGACTGAACAGACCACATTCCAATGACAGCAAGGAGATTGTCAGTGCTGATACTGGTATTGTTAATCGGTGACTTCTAGAACAAAATAATCCCCAAACGGATTTCTATCCGCCTTCCTTTTCAAATCGCCGGTTGCAAGTTTTTGCAGAATTCGCAATCAACGGAGCTTACCTTCCATTCCCTAATCCAGACGCCGAGTTTCAAATGTTTATTTCTTAGATTAAACGCATGAAGACGGAAACCCCGGGCCGGCATCTTATATGAAACGGCAATCGTATTCTGCCGCCGCTTTGGTATTTCGCAGTCCACCCACCAACCAGTTCGAAGATGTGGATAATCTTCCCTGCACTTTGGGCATTAAACTAGACTTAATTCGCACCCTACTGGTGGCTGAAGAGATCGACAGATACGGGTAGATGACAAGCCTTAAGTCTGGGGAATCTGGGGAGCATGCCAAGGACGCTCAAAAACCAGGTGACTGTGTCTAGTTTATTGAACTCGGAGCATTCATATGAGCTGCCGGACGGGAAATAGAGTAAAGTAGCGTCACAATGTTATGCTACTGCAGATTCCTGGCAAGCGGGCGGAATATATAAGTTCGCCAGCCAGCCACCGTTGAGGTTTCCTTTCAGCGCCTTCAAAGCCTCAAGCAGTCGTTCAACACCCAACGGGGTACCGCCTGCCAATATGAAGTTCTCTGTTATTGCCACCCTCTCGATCCTCCCCCTCCTCTCTTCCGCCCATTGCATTGCCCAACGCGTAAGGGTCAATGGTCAAGACAACGGCGAACTTGTCGGCATCCGAAGCCCAAACAGCAACAACCCTATTCAGAATGTGAATGACGGCAACTTCGCTTGCAATTCTGGATATCGAACACCAGTGTCTTCCAAGGTCATTAATGTGAAGGCAGGAGATAGGGTTGGGGTCATGTGGGGTCATGTCATCGGCGGTGCGCAATTTGCAAATGATGCGGACAATCCGATCGCAAAGAGCCACAAAGGACCTACGATCTTCTACTTGTGAGTCGACCACCCGAATCTGGGGTGCGATGAAAATACGTAGAGGCTTTCGCACTATGGATGAGCTACTGAACCCTTCAACTAATCATCGGATAGGGCCAAGGTCGACAACGCAGCAACTGCTCAGCCGAACGGGCTCAAATGGTTTAAGGTCGCTGAGGATGGCCTTGACGGGAGCGGCCAATGGGGTGTGGACCGTATGATCGCGAACAATGGCTGGGTTGACTTCACGATGCCGTCGTGCGTTGCTCCCGGACAGTACTTGCTCAGGGCGGAGATTATTGCTCTCCATTCGGCCAGCAAGCAGGGACAAGCTCAATTCTACGTAAGCCACCTCCTACAGACCTTCAGATGCTCTTTAATACTGACATTGTTTCTAGATGGGATGCGCTCAGATCAACATCTCGAGCAGTGGAAGCAAGACGGGCAACACTGTCAGCTTCCCAGGTGCTTACTCTGCTTCGGACCCGTAAGTGATATTGCTCTGGTATCTTTGGATAATGAGGCTAACAGACGGAATAGCGGAATTTTGGTCAACATCTATGACAGCAAGGGCCAACCTACTGGTGGAGGCATGCAATACAAGATCCCGGGACCTCAGGTTTTGCAATGCTAGGAATTCTTCCGAGATGAGTTCAGCCCTACAAAGGGGATTATCTAAACTTGTCAGTTCTTACATTCAGTGAGTAGGGTATACAATTGCAATACAGATTTTATCCTCTATTAATATTTCACTCTTCTCGCCCCCTTCCGCTCCGGGACTTTTGATATGGGACTAACGTCTCATTGCTCTGACATGACTAATACCTTGATGAAGTGTGGAAATAACATCGGAAGGCAACACGAAACGGCATGCTGTCAGACGCACGGCAGTCCGATAGTGTAACTGTGGCGGTGGATTTCTGACTTTACAGTGGCTTGATCATCTCGACAACTACCCGTCTAGCTACCATTTTACTTGTTAATCCATTACCGGTCGGAGAGACGAAAATCCTGAACCGCTGGAGACACGTTGAACTTCAAGGCGAATTCCCGAATCCCACCCGACATCAGATTATTGTAGGCTTACGACATTCCTTTTCCGGCAATCCATGAAGCGGCTAACCGTCACGTGAACATCATCTTCGCGGCCCCACCTGCCGAGGTCCACCTAGGCATGTCGGGCCGGGCCTCGCAAATTAACCTTCCCCGCAAAATGGGGGAATCGATGAAGGAATCGATGATGGAGTGCTTGCGACTCGATGAAAACCTCGAATTGTTGAAGAAGAGGTTTGAGGTTCTAATGTCTGTTTGAAGTGGGCTCCGCGGAAGACATCGTGCCCCTGTCTATCAGGTATCGGATTGTGCTTGTCTGAGCTTGGGTCCTTGATCCTTTGAAGATAACGCCGCCGCAACTTGTAACTCTTTATGACCGCGTCTCCGAGAAAAAAGCATCCAATCCTCTTTACCGGAATCTAAACGGACTTTGTAGACGCCCGTTTATACTGGCAAACGGGTACTCGGCACCACGTGGCTGCAGGTGCTCTGCAGCTTACAGCTCCAGTCCATTCACACTCCCCCCCGCCCCCCCCAAAGTTGAGATATTCCCGGGCGGGTGTAATCAATGATGTTATCTTCAAATTTGATTCCGTCCATCTTTTCTTTCTTTCTTTTCGTTTCGTCTTTCTCCGTCTTCCTGTCATCTTTTCAGTTTTTCTTATGCCGTCTTTCGTCATCTACCATTGTTGTTGAGTCTTTTTCGTCATCGCATTCAACATGACCTGAGAATCTGGCCACTGAAGCTTTTGCACACACAGCATTTTTTTTAATCCCCTTTGTTCATTCTTGACCCAAGAGGTCGCTTATATACCTTTCACCTCCCTCACTATGGCAGAACATCTGGAACGACAGCCTTCAAGAAGGGAAGAAATTATTGAGTTAGCAACAGAGGAAAGACATGATGCAGATATCCCAACGAACATCGGCTCCATCCGAACAATACATACCCGCAAACCCACCGAGAGCGCTGAAAGTTCAACCCTTAAACTCGGAGAAAAAGACATCGAAAAAGGACCCATCGCCTCCTCCCTTTCCAGCTCCAAACGCGATGCCGAAGATGAAGAAGTCATCCCAGAAGATGAAGAAGGAATCAACGAGCCCAACATCGTAACCTGGGACTCCCCCACCGATCCCGAAAACCCCATGAACTGGACCTTAAAAAAGAAATGGGGCACTGTAGCCCTCGTCTCCGTCATTACCTTCCTCACTCCCCTCGCCTCCTCCATGTTCGCCCCGGGAGTCCCAGACGTAATGCACACATTCCACTCCACCAACGACATGCTTACCGGCTTCATGGTCTCGGTGTACGTCCTCGGCTTCGCATTCGGCCCGCTTATTGTAGCGCCGTTGTCGGAGATGTATGGGCGGTTACCGCTGTATCACACCTGCAATGTTTTATTTACGGTGTTCACAATTGCGGCGGCTGTGAGCACAAATATGACCATGTTCATTTTTTTTAGGTTCTTCATGGGGTGTTTCGGGGGCGCGCCGAACGTGTTGGGCGGGGGTACAATTGCGGATTTGATCAGTAGGGAGCAGAGGGGAACGGCGATGGCGGTGTGGATGATGGGGCCGACGCTGGGGCCTTGCGTGGGGCCAATTATTGGGGGGTTCTTGACGGGGGCAAAGGGATGGAGATGGAATTTTTGGTTTGTGGCGATTTGCTCGGGGGCGTGTACGGTGATGCTGGCGGTGTTGATGAAGGAGACCTCTGCGCCTGTCATATTGGCGCGGAAAACCAAACGCTTGATTAAAGAGACGGGGAATACGAAATTGCGGTCCAAGTTGGATAATGGCCTCAGTCCAAGAGATTTGTTTTTGTTCTCGATAATCCGGCCGACAAAGATGTTGACAAGAAGTTTGATTTGTTTTCTAATCTCTCTTTACATCTCAATCATCTACGCCTACCTCTACATTCTTTTCACGACCTTCACCGCCGTCTTCACCACCCGCTACCACTTCTCCTCCGGCGCTGCAGGTCTCAGCTTCCTCGGTCTCGGCCTTGGATCCGTCCTAGGCCAGTTCGTTTTTACACATTTCGGAAACAGGACGGTGCGGAAGCACATGGAGAAGGGAGATTTTAGGCCGGAGCATCGGCTGTGGATTATGGCGTTTGGCGGGCTGGCATTGCCGGTGGGGCTGTTTTGGTATGGGTGGGCGGTTGAGGGAGATGCGCATTGGATAGTGGGGATTGTTGGAACAGGGTTTGTGGGGTTTGGGATGATGATGAGTTTTGTGAGTTACATTCCTCGTTTCGATTACCTAACCTCCCACTATTTCTCTTGGCAGGATCACATATGTTACAATGCTAACACAAACAACAGATGCCCGCCTCAACCTACCTCGTCGACGTCTTCACCGTCTATGCTGCTTCTGCTATGGCTGCTAATACGGTTATGCGGTCGCTCTTTGCGGCTCTGATACCGCTTTCCTCGCAGAAGATGTACGCGGCGCTAGGGTATGGGTGGGGGAACTCGTTGCTAGGGTTTGTGTCGTTGCTGCTGATTCCGATTCCATTTCTGTTTATTAGATATGGGGAGAGGATTAGGAAGAGAAATACTGTGAAATTTTAAGAGTGGATTTCTTCGGCCTGAGATGCTGAGGTTTTTGAAAACCTATGGTGGATGCTCTTTTGTTTGAGAGAGTCTTACCTCATCGGATCTCATAGAGGGAATTAAAATTTCATTGTATATCTGGGAATGATTCTGAAGGCGTTGTATGAGGACCTTAATAGGTATGGTTGGAAGTAGGTTGATTCATCGTATTTAGGCGGCGACTCTAGGATAACTGCATTAAAGGAAAGGCGGCCCCTGGCCATAATAGAATTACCTTCCTACTTACTGTATCGGCATCATGCGTTGACCAAAGGTTTTACCTAAGGCTAGAGAACTGGGGGTTTGCCTATCATACTAGGAGAGGAACAGTCATGGTACGTAAAGTCTCAATTGAGCTCTTTATCATTGTTCTTAAGTTGCCCGCATAGATGGTTGTGGCATCGAGTAAGCACCAGCCTTGCATGTCTCAAGTAGCAGTTTGACTATCACCTTGTGTCCGTTCCGCGCTGCCTACATTATAGGCGTTTGTCTGAATGAGTCTATCAAGTCAACATCAGCCTTGCCTGTTTCAAGCAACAGCTCAACTATCGACTTCTGTCTGTTCCGTGCTGCCCACAATATTGGCGTCTGTCCAAACTGGTCCACCCAGTTGACATTGACTTTGTCTGTCTCAAGGAGCAGCCGGACTATTCCCACGCGTCCATTCCGCACCACCAACAATAAAGGCGTCCGTCCCATTTTATCCTTTGAATTAAAGTCAGCTATGCTTGTTTTAAAGCAATAGCTCCATACTTCCATCACGTCCATTCTCTGCTACCCACAGTAGAAGCATCCGTCCATCCTCTCCCTGCAGATCGAAATCAAGATACTCTGTCCCCAATAGTAGTTTTACTATCGTCTCACGTCCGTTCTTTGTTGCCCAAGATAAGGGCGTCTGTCCGAACTTATCCTTAGAACCAGCCTCAACTTTACTTGTTTCAAGAAGCAGCTTAACTATGCTCTCGTGTCCTTTCTGTGATGCCCACGATAGTGATGACCGTTTATTCTTATCTTTGGAGTCAACATCAACATTGTTTGTCTCGAGCAGTAGCTTTACTATCCGATCGTGCCCATTCTTTGCTGCAAATGATAGTGGCGTCAGACCGTCGTTGTTCGTAGAGTCAACATCGACCGTGCCTGTCTTGAGCAGTAGCTTTACTACCTCCTCGTGTCCATTCTATGATACCAATGATAGTGGCGTCATTCCGTCAGTATCTCTAGAGTTAACGTCGACCGCGCGTGTCTCGAGTAGTCGCTTTACTATCTCCTCGTGTCCATTCCGTGGTGCCCGTAATAATGGTGTCTGTCCGTCATTATCCTTGGTGTTAACATCAACTGTGCCTGTCTCGAGCAGTCGCTTTACTATCTCCTCATGTCCATCCCGTGATGCCCATAATAGTGGTTTCCGTCCGGCATTATCCTTGGAGTCAACATCGGCCGTGCCTGTCTTAAGCAGTAGCTTTACTATCTCCTCGTGTCCATTCAATGATGCCAATGATAGTGGTGGCATTCCGTCATTATCCTTGGAGTCAACATTGACCATGCCTGTCTCGAGCAGTAGCTTTACTATCCCCTCGTGTCCACTCCATGATGCCCATAATAGTGATGTCCGTCTGTCATAATTTTTAGAGTCAATATTGAGTTTGTCGGTCTCAAATAGCATCTTTACTATGGCCATTTGCCCCTTTCGTACAACCCAGGATAGCGGCATCCATCCGTATACATCCTTTGTATCCATTCCAACCCTACCGGTCTCAATAAGTAGCTTGACTACCACGTCGAGCCCAGTTTCTGCTGCCATGAGAGCGGGGTTTTTCCGTCCTCATCACTCGAATTAAGATTATTAACCTATGTTCTCTGTAGCAATGCCAACGCCATATCCTGGTGACACTCTCAGATGGCAAGGAACAATGATGTGTCTCCATGGGAATCTTTCTTCCCGACATCTTCATCGTTTTCTAGTAAGAATGAATCCAACGCGCTTTTCGATCCAAGTGCAATCAGGGCATGAAGGGCTGTCGTTCTTATGAACAGCCAACCTACGGGCGTATGGATCCTATTAAAGTCAAAGATTTCCCATAAGCTCGTAACTTCCCCTAATGATTCAGATCGCACATCCCATTGAAAAAGCTCCAGGAGATCAGGCTGCGGTATTCCTTGTTGCTCCACCTCCCGGATATGCTCGAACACAAACCGCGTTCCGTATGGTACTAATGGAAATCTAGCTGAGGTTGTGGTACGGGGCAGCTGAATCACCCCCAATATTTCCTTCAATGCCAAATATTTAAGACATGACCTTGAGATCTCAAAGTTCCCGGCACCGATACAGGACCAAGTGGTATATCGACAGCGTCCTACGTCCTTGAGAAATCTTTCTAGTAGATAGTCTGCAACTGATTGATGGATGAACTGTGCCTCCTGGTCCGACTCTTCTCCGTCAAGATCGTATTGTTCGTAGATGTCAGGGGTCTGAAACTCCACTAGACCCCTTGATATATGTTTTACATGCCTTTTGATTTGAATCGGAGTCTCGGCTCAACTCCCATGGTCCCTAAATTCAGAAACAATTTTGGTTGTCATGTCCTTGTCAGTAGCAAGAGCTTCTCGAAGCTCCTGCATTGACAAGGGTCGCTCAGTGAAAAGGACCCACTGAAAGAGCTTGACCATCTGCTGCTCTTCAGTTATAGTGGTACCCCTTAGAATGCTGGTGTATAATTTGTCGAGCTCTTGCGGCATAAATGTGACCATTTCGTGCAACTTCTCCATCTTTGTTCCGGTAGCATTTCTATCAATAATCATAGCAGCGACTAGAACCGCCCACTGAAAGCCCCCTTGAGCTCTTGATAAGATGGCCTCCTGAATTTGATTGCGCTTCCAATGTGGCTCAATCTCTTCAGCCGCTTTCGGATTACTGATTGGATGTCTTTGCCATTCCGCTCCTCTACAGAGATGGTTGGAATGGTGTTTACACCTAGAATTGGGTAGTTGTCTAGAAGAAACGCATATCTTGAACTGGAATTCTTCCCTCTCAATAGCTTCCATGAGGTCTTTAAAGCACGTTAATAAGCTTTTGGCGGTTTTCCCCACACTCATCTAGTGCGTCGATAAATATAACAACAGGCTGATGCTTTGACCCCCCTTCGTCAGGACATTGGATAAAAAGTCCTGAAGTTCCTGGTCGGTCCATCCCCACCTATCCTCCATGTAATCTCCGAGCCGTTCCTCCTGATCCTCAAATACTCTAGTAAGCTTAGAAAGATATTCTGGGAAGTATCTGAGCATTGAGTTCAACAGTGCACGGTATATACCCAACGGTGTCTTTTGCAGGTCTGTTCCTTGACCGTGGATGAAAAAGGATAGAACTAGCTCTTTACACCGTTTCCGATGCATCTCCATAACGGCCAATTTCATAAGCACAGACTTTCCGGAGCCGGGATTCCCCTTAATCCAGAAGAGTCCTTGAGGTTTCTCTGTCCAAGCACAATACTTCCGGTCTTCGAGAAGCCACTGGCATGTGTTCTTTGCGGTTTCAATGCGTTTGTATCTCTGCTCTTGTTTCTGGAAAGGAGAGTGATCTTAGTCAATCTATGCTAGGTCAATGACTTACTGAGAGAATAACCATGATTCACATACCCCTGTTAGGTATCGAAAGGGGTGCTACTGCTGTGATGTTGTTATTATACCAATGAACCTAGAGTGAAGACTTATTACTCATACTGATTCCACTTAATTGGTCATGTGGCCTGTCCACCAATGGAATTCCGACAGAACTAATACATTCCTTGGCTGTGAGGCAGTCAGCAATATGTTATTGATTCGGCACCAAGCACGAAGCATTATTACGTTGAGATCGAGCCCTCACGAGATTGTGAGATGCCTCAATCATCTCTTTGATCCCATCTCTCACCGTCTCAAAATCTTCCTCTGTAGGTTTTCCAGATTTATTCACGTGAAAGTGGTTCGGTGAGAGAGAAACTTTCGTATTGCACTGGACAGGTCGAGGCAGCCAGAGTGCTCAGTCACCACAAACCTCTATGAGGATGGTTAGCGTTTGTGCAGCGCAGTTCATCTCACGAACTTACTATGCGATCCTGCCTCCCTACAATTTTTCCGATGTTGCTGGACTTGAGCTCATAGAAACACGCAACCTGAGTTTCGTTCGGCTGTCTCCGCGTTCTCAAAAATTGGTCGACTACTTCCTGAAGGAACTCATTTCCGGGCTGCAGTATCTTTAATACCTCTGGCTGTACCTCATTCATGTCGTATTCCCTGCGTGCCGCTTCGAGCATCTCCATCTGGCTCATCCCCTCCGCCCCTCGAAACGGCGTGCCGAAAAACACTAAGCCAGTCGTTGATATGAACATTCCGGGCCACTCGCTATCGTACTGTCGGGCTTCAGGAGGGCCTAAATTTTTTTTCAATTGCAGACGCACCTGCTGTTGGCTTATTTACTTACCTTCAGCCCAATCAGCCCTCCAAAGAAGTGAGCTATGAAGAGTAGCGGACGGAGTATATTATCCTGACAAAGTTGGTAATTATACTACATCCAACGCAAAAGACCTGTACCTTTCTTTCCCGCCCTAAAGCTAGCAGCAATCGGCGGGCCACCGTCAATGCATTCTGCCGTACCACCCCTTCCCCGAACCACTGGGACTGATATCCGTATCGCATGATACGGGCATTGAGCGCTACCGCTGGTAGCATATCTCCCTCTTCGAGCCAATTGACCCACCGTGGGCTCTCCCCCGTGCCGACATTCATGTACCAAGTGTCGTACGGATGGGCGCCGATGCCATGAATAGCGACGATACTAAGACAGTTTAATATATAGACTCAGAAGACCGAGCACCACAGGAGCGAACACACTCGATGACCTGAGCTGTTTCTGCTGGCGCCTTGCGAAGCACCTTTAGGCCAATGTTGTCGTTCGTCACCGGCCGGACCTACGTAGTTCAGCGTTAGTATTGGCACGCCTCGTTCCTGCCCCACCACATACCATAGCTGGACTTCAATGCTCGATTGGGTACGCCGTGCGCTTAAGCTAGAGAAGGAGAGGTTTTGTAAGCAGAATGAGGTGAAAACTGGGTAGTCAACAGGCTGTATTGTCCTGGTGATCATGTTCTGTGTTGCCTCAGGTCTAATAGGCTGTTGAGTATATATACATGTATTGTGTACTGAGTCAGCAGCAAGTTGCTTCTACCATATGCCATCTCGGCTTACAGGTTTCAATGAGTTGGAAGAATTAGGGTGAGGAGAAAGGCTGATGAATGCAAGGCTGATAAACGCTACGGCCGATATACATTAGGTTGAGAACGGTTCAGAGGGAGTTATTGCTGCTTAAGAGGTTGGCATACTCCACTATGCGTCTAGTGCTTTTAAGATTTTTGTGCTTCTTGATTGTACCGCGTGCGGAGTGAGGATTTTCTCCTAACACTACTTTCCCATGCGCCCTGCCATGCCGCTATTTACTAAGGCAAACCAGCTCATTTGCAATTTTGAGCTTAACGCTAGAAAATCACCAGTCACTAATTCGCTTGGTCAGCCCTTAGACTTTGTCAGTGACTTCAACTACATGAGCGCAGGTCCTTGCGAAAGAGCTTGGTCTTCAAGACTTCGAGATTACCGGTATGGCACCGTGACTCTAGACCATAACGACATTGTCTAGCGGAATCGTTAACCTTTATATCGATAATGGGACAGAGGTCGCGACATCTTTATCACAGAAGAACCATGATTGTATCTAGTTGTGATTCACAACTGCTTATTAATCAAACCTCTTCCACGGTATCCGGTATTGCAAAAATATTGGTGTAGGTACTTGGATGCGGATTCAACAGGTTGGGCGAGAGTCGATGTGGTATTTGCAAAGCTGCAATTAGTTCCTTGCAAACGTACCGCTATTTAATCTAAAACGAACCGAACTTCAACATCCCTCAGCAAGGCACCCTCATCTAGTCCCTATGAATGTAAGCTGGCAGTCTCTCTGTCGAGGTATTTTGAGTGAGTCCCAGAGAGGTCCAAGTCGTAGTACGGAGACCCTTTGACGCATGCAGCTATCCATAAGTGAATTGTATTCCCTGTCATTCGCTCACTTGCTTGCGAAGACATGATGACAGCTGAGAGAGCACCGATAGAGAATTCTGGCAAATAGTCCAGACTGGGAGGCTTGGACAGCATCCGATCATTGATGTTTCCATTTTCCCCGCCTTCAATGCAGCTTGCCCGAGAGGCTGAGCCTCCCGGTCGCTTCATTTGATTTGCGGCTCCAACCGCCCTATGCCAATATACTTCTACCCGCCTCCAGTTTCTCCCGAGTTTTACGCAATTACTGAAACGTTGACTTCTTTTGGCTTGTTGGAGCTATTTGTTAGCCAATCCAGCGATTTGAAAAGGTCCTTACCCTCAAATGGAGACTTTAACTGCGCTCAGCCTCGCGACCAGCGTTCTCCAAACTATTGACTTCAGTTCTAAAATCCTATCAAAGGCTGGCCAACTGCGTAAATCATGTACTGGAGTACTCCCGGAGAATACAGAACTGGAAAAAGTAGTTATGCACCTACGTAACTTGATCCAAGAGCTTCAGGAACGAAATTCACTGCCAACGTCAACGAGTCAGACTCAGAATCATGGAGGAGCTCATGCTTTAATATCGTTGGTGAACATGTGCATCCAAACTGCGAAGGAGCTGTTGGATGTATTGGAAATGTTAAAAGTGCGGGGCGCTAAGACAAGATGGAAGAGCTTCAGGCAGGCTGTTAAAAGCGTTTGGACAAAAGAGAAGATTGGTGACATGGTAAATAGGCTTGAATTAATAAGGGGAGGAGTAGAGTTTGGTGTTATTATGGGATTGAGGTATGACTTAGCTGGAACCGATCATTTATAGCCTCGAGGAGATGTCTGCTAACCGCCCATAATAGAGACGAACTCGTAACGCTATCATCCCAGCAGATAACAAGATTTGATTCATTAGATCGATCTTCGAAGGCAGTTGTGCAAGCCATACTGAACGGACAGAGCGCATCCACTGCAGCCAGCAATACACAGCTCCAAGCACTCGACGATATGAATAAAGGACTGCACTATTTAGTCGTCAACGAACACCAGCGAACTCGTGATGTTATTTTGGAAGAGATTCGGCAACATGCAGCACAAATGTTCCACCGACAGCACTCTAGCACGCCCACTATTAATCTTGGGGATCGGGCAAAAACTGATATTCTTATGATACTCAAATTCCATGGCATTGAAGATAGAAATGGCATAATTCCTGATGCCTACAAGAAGACCTTTGAATGGATTTGGGAAAGTGAGAACCCGAAAAAAAGAGTATGGGATACTTTTTGGCAATGGTTGACAACGGGACAGGGCATATAGTAAGAGTCTTCCATATTTCTAAAGCTGAAGAATAACTTACGATAGTAGTTGGGTTTCTGGAAACCAGGGATCGGGAAAGTCTACCCTTATGAAATATATTTACTATGATGATCGGATTTCGCAGGGTTTATCGTGTTGGTCCGGGCCAGATACACAACTTGTCACCGCAGGGTTTTTCTTCTGGAACTCCGGCTCCGCGCTACAGAAGTCCTTACTGGGTCTCCTTCGATCCATTCTTTACAAAACACTGCGGACCCAACCGCAGTTGATAGATGAAGTATTCCTAGCCCATGAGCAGGAAGACATATTCCGGAGATGGGTAAACAGGAAATCCGATGCGGAAACTATCTTAACTTTGAAAGACGTAAAACCCGCATTTGCTCGGCTTTTACAAGTACCTTCTCTAAGGCTATGCCTTTTCATTGATGCATTGGACGAATACGAAGGCGACCATAATGAAGTAGCCGAACTCTTCACTGGTATAATCGCCTCTCCGAGCGTGAAAGCTTGTCTTTCAAGCAGACCTTTTGGTGTCTTTGAGCAAGCCTTTTCAAAATGTCCGCGACTACGACTCCAGGATCTCACATACGACGACATCACTGTCTATGTTCGAGAAAAGCTCCAAGGCGGAAACGATATTTTGAACGCGAGTTTACTAGTAACCTCAGACTTCGATGAGATCATAGAAGAAATCACTGAAAAAGCCTCAGGAGTATTTCCCTGGGTTTCATTGGTTGTAAGATCACTCCTAGAAGGTATAAAGAATGGTGACCGAATGGCCGATCTTCGTATGCGTCTTAAAGAAACCCCACACGACCTTTATCAGCTATACTGGCACACACTCCACGAAATCAGGCCAGCTTTCTACTTCGAGCAAGCAGCGAAAATGTTAAAGATAGCATATGCTGCCAAGGAGATGTGTACAGAACTATCCGTGGATTTACTTCTCGCCGCTGAACACTATGCACACGGGAAGCCCCTTGTGAACATCTTCGGCTACCATACCACAGAACAGCGAAACCATGCTTTGACCGCCCGGCTATATTCGCGGTGTCGAGGATTGCTTGAAGTGAGGGGTGATCATGTCGTTTTTCTTCACCGTTCCGTCACCGAGTTTCTGGACCGACCAAGCGTAGCTAAGACTTTGGAGGAGACTATATCTGGTCAGTTCAGCCCATATGCAAGTCTACTCGCTGGGTATGTTTCACAGATGAAGTATCAAGATGTACAGGGCAGCTCAAGTATCATGCTTTCCCTGGCCCGCAAAGGGGAAGAAGAGCTTGGATTGCCTCACGCGAGTTTAATGACGGAGTTCGATAAGATTGCCAATAATAGTACGTCCTAGTAGTGCCTACATCGAGAGTTCATCATATAGGGGCCATGTCGAGAGGTTACAGTTAGGAAATAGATACTTCAAATTATTTTCTCAAGCTCGTACACAACATCCCCATATACAGCCGCCGGGAGCTTCATTTTACTGAGATGTGTACTAAACCTGAAGTTAGACTGCAGACACCTGCGCGCGACTTCTTGATAATTTGGTCCGAAAGGGCTTGTCTTTCTCTTACTGTTTATATGTCTGGCAGTGAAGATCAAGTTGGTGTCCCGGTCAATGTTCAAGCTCATCAGAGGTTTCCAGTGAGAAAGCTCTAGAATAGCACTTCCGAGGGAAAAGAGCATTTTGTTGTTGATTCCGAGGCTTTCTTTGCTAATAGGGCTGCTCTGCTTCCTCGACGTCGTTCATCCAGATATGCCTTGAGTGCTAGGGGAAAATATTTAAGAGCACAGATACAGTGTGTGAGCCTTCTGCGCATTGGAGCTGTCCCTACCCTCAAAACAACATACATCTTTAAGCCTCCCATGTAATGCAAGCCAATTAAGTATCACTGAATTGGAAGATCGCTACCACCAGATGGAGTCCGGAAGTTGCGCTTTTCCTCAAAGTAAATTTTTTTTTTTTGAAAGCGTTCAGAGAACCCAAGTACCATATCCAGTGGCTTCTAGAGAGTTTTCTGTATATCCCAAGATTCTGTCTCCGGTTAGTGACACATATTTTTGGTCAGAAGAAAAGCTGATGTTGGAAGTATTCTGTGGCGTTCCTGCCTTACTGAAATAGAGATTTCACTTTGAGAGTAGGCAGAACACTCCGCTGCCTTTGTAATTTTCTCAGGATCCACAAATGGAGCTCTCCATTTTCAGCTTCTTATCGTCATGATATTGCCAGACCTAGACTCACTTCGCTCTGGGCTTCTGCTTGAAGACAAATTTTGGCGTATTGGCTTGTGTGAGCGCTGCTACTGTAACATCATACGCCTGTTAAGGCCTTAGGTTACTTCTGCAAAGTTCTTTTTATATACAGAAGACTAGGGGACAAGCTGTTATGGATCACACGCATATTTTTGAACGCGTTTCAAGATGCTGAAGGCTTCTATATGAAATTGGAGCTATGCTAATTCGAGATTGCAATCTTTAAAGCTGGAGAGATAGTTGTTATATCTGCCTATGTCGAAGGTAATCGGACTGCATCTGGGAGACATCAAACATCTGATTTGATGGATCTGCGCTGTAGTAAGTCAGTAATAGTCCAAAGGTTCCTGAAAAGGGATGGAAAGCTAGTATATAAAGCCAAGACTCATGTGATAGAACCATTACGCCCAGAGAGTCAAATACCCAGCTACCGAAGCGGGCAAGCGCGGTACCGGTAAAGGACGGACATACACCATTCTTTTCCTTCTTTTCAACTATAACATCGAACGTGTTCAGTCCATCGTTCATAGTCTTCATCATATTTGTTCGACGTTCTTATGATACTGATGCATAACTCGAATTTTTTTTCAAGCGTTCATCTAACCTGTCTTTTATTCCCTTTTTTTGCCACCTGGGGTCTGCTAGATCTTCAAGCTTGTCTTTTTGTTTCTTCTTCATTATCAACGTGGCTGAAATGAAGCGGACATTCGTTCAGAGCATGCGTCAATAACGCGAAACTAGTGCTGCAGCTTGTATTTTCTTTGGCGTAACAGCGGAAGTTGGCTTCGTAAGTTATTATATCCTCTTAAGTACGTATCTGACATAGGACAAATCGACTGTAACCCCCGACTAGCTGCGAAACACTTCTAAATCAAGAAGGGCGGATGTAGGAAAGGACGCTGGTGTAAGTTTCTAAGAACTGGAACAGTTCATAGTCTAGTGTAACATTAGGAAACATATCATGGCTAAAGAAGAACGATGGGCCTAAATCCTGCAGATTCTTCCTGTAGGATGGTCTTGCGATGTTTGACGATCTCGTGAAGCCTCGCGAAGACCACCCATTCCACAGTAACTCTCATTCAGCCTCCAGATTGCAAGGCTGTACTTTATCCAACTCGGGAAATAAAAGCCAGGGCATCCAATTCCAACTGCCCTCGTCCAATATAGGAGATAACTCGACCTTTTTTACTAGTCTCAGAGACACATCAGCGGAGTTATGAGATGTATACAACTTGGAGTTCAATAGAGATGAACATCTGAGCCGTACGAATTAGACTCGATTAGATTTACTGAAATCGTACCTTAACCGCTTCTAATGAAATGGATAGCTACTCTATACTCGCGCTATAAAAATATAATAGCCATGTCGTGTTTCACAAGCGACCGGGCCAACCCATGAAGATTCCACAACCCATCAACCTTCAGTTGCGATGCCTCAAAACCACAACAAGTATTCATCCTAGTCATCGAAGCACTGCAGAAGATGACTCTTTAACTATTCGACGCTCTGCAACGACCTATAATGTTTCTCGATCCTCCCTCCAAGACCGGTGCGCCGGAACTACGTCAACACGTGATTGTCCGCTAATTTCGAAGAAGCTCACTAAGCTTCTAGAGAAAGGCAATTATTGGATACATACTCCATCTAGACTTAAGACGGCTGGTGCCTACAAGAGTTAAGGGTGGGAGGTATGGCTAGTAATCTACTGGTAGAGCGTAGTGGGGAGCCAGTAGGCAAAAATTGGGCAGACAACTTCTGTTAAGCGTGCCCCTGAGCTTAAGGCTCAATGAAGTCATTCATATGATCCCCAGAGAGCCCTAAATGAAGATTCAGGCAGTGTAATGAGACTGTGGAGAGATTCGGCGCTGGCTAATAGAAGACTAGAATAGCGGTGAGAAATGTCCAAATCTCACAAAGCGGTGGAAAATTCGGAGGTAGTTAGTATATTAGTGAATTGACTTAAAAGAGAGAGGTAAAGAGTAATTATAAATGACCTACGCAGCGTGAGGACCTTTATCTAGGCATTGCTTTCGGAACCGGCTGAAGAGTATAGGGTGAAAGAGAGGGAAATACGAAACCGTCTTCTGAAATCTCGAGTAGGTGTAATTCACGTACGCTGGGGTTACGCCGTAGGTATAAAGGTGAATTATAATAATAATAATTCAATTTAACGTGCTACCTGGTTTCCAATCGGGTCTATGAACACGTAATATCAAATGCTTAGAGCAAAGTAAACCCGACTCTAGAGGAATGTCCCTCTAGATTCCAAAATCTTTGCCTTTTCCC